>OFHS01004287.1:0-14386 GCA_900245855.1 Calvadosia cruxmelitensis | reverse complement strand
ACAACACCAGTGAAAACTGCTATGGAGCAGGAGCTACAACATTCACTGTTGTCTGCCGTGAGCCCGTTCTTTTGTTTGTCTGGGCTGCTGGAGGATCGGTAAGACCCTGTGGATGTTGCAAATTCTATTTTGTCAAGGATTACAATAGAAAGTTGTTTTTATAATCTTAATTTTTTTCAACGTTTCATATATTTGTTTTAACCTTACAGCAATTAAAATGAATATTAAAAAGAAAGTATATAAAAGATATCCAAAAGGAACTAAATTGAATAATATGCTATGTGAAATACTTAAATAATTATTCAATCGTACATGAGGCTATCGGTTTCTCCAAAGGTGCCCATCACCGATGTTACGTTGCCACGTTGGATGGCAAGGCTAATGTTTTGTAACACCTGAGCCTTCAAGCTTGATAAACTCTGTTCTTTCAATTTTCTAAACAGTTCATTAGAAAAGTTTTTGCCGAAGGCCCGAAAGAACCGAACGTTTCCACTCCGATTGGGAAGAAAGTGAAATTGTCAAACAATAGATTATAATTGTTTGCTTTCATCCGTTCTGCATCTTTAGCAGCTGAACCGCTCCTTGTGCACGTCTTTGGGCCATGGCTTGGTTCAAGAGTATCTGGACAAGTAAAGTCCCACAGTAGGCATTTACCCTTTGACCAAGGGATTTGGGTCACTCCGTCGGGACGCTTCAGATCACTCCGAGCGAGGCCCTGAGGCTGGAGTGTGACTGGAATTTGCACCGTCCCCGGTGCTCCCTTGATGATGTTGTTTACCATACTGTGCCTCGGTATCCTGCATGCACTGAATTTGTAGTATAAACCATGTGTGCCAGACATGTCAACGTGTACTCCACATTGACAAGTGTGGGGTGCCACGATAGAAGCTCTAAGATGTAAGCCAGCTGCAATACGGATCTGGTTTTTGTCGAACGTACCAAGAGAGTGATGGCGAACCATTTATTGTGCATAAATTGAGGGCTAAGCCTCACTATTGTTTTAGCCTCTTTCTCGTGTTTCTCTCTGTTCCTAGTTGTCTTGTTGAACATGTGCTACGGCCATATTGATATTACTTGAAAGCCAACTACCTTGCGTCGTTTATCAGTCTGCGATATCGAACCGAGTTAAGCAAAGATGTATATTGGGTGCTTAGCGATCATGGCGCAGTTGGAAAGGATCGTTTTAAACTGAGGATTGCGAGGATTGAAGCGGATTGTTTTTTTGTGTTAGCTTGAATTTTTCTTGGAATTGCAACCGTATGGCTAAGAAAATGGCACAGGAATCAAAGACTTCTGAGCCTAATGAACTAAGCATTCCAATACTGTTGATGGAGAATTAGCAGAGACATCAGCAGCTGTGGATGCAGCAGCAGCAAGACACCCTGGCACAGGCTTTGCAGGCATTGCAGCCTGTGGGCCAAGATGGCCAGCCGCAGCAAGGAGATGCAGCTATCGCACCAAGTCATTTTCTACGGAGGCCAATTGCTAAGTAAATGGATATGCCCCAGCTGAAAAGCTCAGAAGGAATGCAACTGGCAGATTTCCGAGATTGGCGAGAGAGATTCGAGGACTTTGCGACTGTCACTAGGCTGTATGAGGACGATCTTGCTACTGTACGGATATTTAAGAAGACATCGACACATCCTTCTCGACAGAACGGCATTTCTGGAGCGAAATCAGCATGCGGAAGAGTCCGTGGACCAGTACTGCACTGTTATTCGACAACTTGACAGAAGTTGTGCCTATGACCACACCTGTTGACCAAGGGTACAACATCAAGAGGAGCGACTGAGAGACGGACTGGTCATTGGGCTTGTGAAGTCAGCGATGAGACAAGAGGTCTTGAGGACGCCAATGGATGAGCTCATGCTGGAAAAAAACCTTGGCTAGTTGTAGAAACTTTGAATCGAGCACTGCTCCTGACAGTGGCCTAAATCATTCCCGGGGAATGCACAAAGTTTCCAACCGATCAGCCTATAAAAAGTCCAAGAAAGGAGGCAAGGAGAAGCCATCTGCAGACAAAGCTGACAAGGGAGCTAAAAAAGTGTGTAAGGCGTGCATTCGCAGCACGAGCCAGGCAAATGCCGTGCCAAGGATTTGGAATGCTTCATTTGCGGCAAGAAAGGCCACCTTGTCAATAGCGACTATTGCAAAGGCAAGGCGGTCAAACCTGCCAATTCATTGCGTTTGATGGACATTCAAATGGGCAACGCGCTGCCCAAAGAAGAGCTTGTATCATTGAGCATGCGGCACAGCAACAGAGTTTCTAAGGAGGTGGCATGGCTGCCTGACACAGGGGCATTTGCAGATGCCATGTCATTAGACCACATCAACCTCATTGAAGGCAGCGGCACTTTTAAACTGCAGCAGGACGGGGATCACCTGATTGGACCAGATGTCCTGACTCTACCCTCGCTGGGTATCCTACCCGTTGAGTTGCAGCGTGGCAGCAATCGGTACTATGCAAATGTACACATCGTCGATGGTGTGACGGCACCTCTTTTAAGCAAACAGGGTTGCTAGGCCTTGGGTCTTATACCAGGCGGGTGGCCTAATGCTTTTCCTGTTGCTGCTCTGTCAACAGGAGCAGAGGCAACCGTTACCAAGGTGACGGCTGATATGACAAAGAAATCCACCAGGGGCGAGATATCGAGGCAGGAGCTAATTGATGAGTTCTCTGCCGTCTTTGAAGAGGATGGTCCCCTCAAGGAGATGGTCGGGCCACCCATGGTAATTGAGTTAGAGCCAGGGGCTCAGCCAAGGAGAACTTTTAAGGCTTACAGTATCCAGGTCAAGGAGCAGCTAGACAACATGCTTGCCAGAAAGATAATCGAGGATGTGCCACCGCACGAAATACCTAAGTGGTCCCACCCAATGGTCGTGGTGCCGAAGAAAAATTCGGATGAATCGAGAATCACTGTCGACTTTACGTCCTTGAACTAGTATGTGAAGAGACCAGGCTACACTACCAAGATCCCGCGTGAGGAGGGTCTTGCAATCCCACCTGGCATGGGAGTTTTCACGACGCTCGACGCCAGACATGGCTACTGGCAGGTGCCGCAGGCTGACGAAAGCAAAGCACTGACCACCTTTGTCACTCCATGGGGCAGCAAAAGATTTTGCCGCAATGCCCTGGGCCTCATATCTGCTGGAGATCAGCATAACAGCAGAGGCGACGCTGCACTAGTGGGACTAGACAATGTTAAGAAGGTCGTCGAAGATATCGTGATTCACGACAAAGAGCCAGGACCAGTGCATGAGGAACGGGTGGGTGAGGTACTCCGCCGCTGTGAAACAGCAGGCATCACTCTCGGTGCCAAGAAGTTCCACTATGCTCAGCCCACCGTTGAGTGGTGTGGCTACCAACAGGGCAAGGAAGGGTACACTGTCAATCCTGCACTCGTACAAGCGCTGGCAAAGTTTCCCCGTCCCATGAATCGGACTGACGTCATATCTTTCATTGGTTTAGTGCAACAGTTTAAGGTATCTTCTACGGACATTGCCGAACTCTTACTGCCACTCAAAGGGTTGATGTCCCCTAAGACGACATTTCTGTGGGAGGGCCCACAGGACAAAGCTTTCCAGGACTTGATCACAGCGCTGACTTCACCCAGGGTGCTGACGCACTACAGGGTAGGTGCAAGACTCCGTCTTGAGACCGAAGCCGCACAATCCAGAGGCTTAGGCTATGCCCTGTGGCAGGAGGAGCCTTACAAAGCATGGAAGCTATTACAGTGCGGAAGCAGGTGTCTCTCCTCTGCAGAATCCAGATACTCTGCGACAGAGGTGGAGCTCCTAGCCGTCACCTGGGCAGTGAAGAAATGCCGACTTTTTCTGCGCGGAGCCAAATTTGATCTGGTGGTAGACCATAATCCGTTAGTCGGAATCTTCAATGGCAAGACCTTGGCGAGAAGTTGAGACGCCTCGGATTCTCAGGCTAATCTGGCACATTGCTCACCAATTGTCATCTGGAGGCAGGGCAAGAAGCATGTCACAGTCGACACATTCTCACGATTCCCCGTGGATACTCCCGATGAGGATGATCTGGAGGGTGAGAATGACATTGAAGATTTCGCCGGAGTGATGATGGGACATCTGTTGAAAGTTGCTTATCCCACCGTCATTGACGTCACCTTGGAGCAGGTGGGCGTCGTTGGGGAGAGGGATGGTATATACAAGAAACTGCATGAGCTGGTGATTAACGGTTTTCGAGAGCAGAAGTGTCCGCTGGATGATGACATCAGACCATACTGGGCAGTCAAAGACAAGCTGTCGACATTGGGCCAAGTGGTGCTCTATGGCTCAAGAGTGGTTATCTCCCTAGAAATGAGACCAGAGATGGTACAGAAGTTGCATGCAGCACACCAAGGAAAGGAACAGACACTACAGCGTGCCCGGCAATGCGTGTTCTGGCCAGGTATCACCGCTGCCATTCCTGAGAAAGTTTAGCGGTGAGCTGATTGTCAGCAGCATAAAGCTTCCCACTCTAAGGAGCCACTGATGCCGGAATGGAGGCCTGAATGGCCGGGCGAGTCGATTGCTGCGGATTTGTGTCACTATGCCGATAGGGAGTTCCTGGTGATAGTAGACAAGTATTCCGGCTGGATGGATGCCTATAATTGTGGAGGACATCCAAATATCCAAGACATGGTTGAAAAGATTCAAGCATGGTCAGGCCAACTCGGAGTGGCAAGGCGTTTGACGACGGACGGTGGTTCCCAATCCAAATCGAAGCAGTTCAGCGACTTCACCAAGGAGTGGGGCATCCTACATGACCCGGCGTCTCCATATCACCACGAGGGGAACGGATACGCAGAAGCTGCTGTGGAATCAGCGAAAAACCTCTTGTTGAAGGTCGCTAAGGGCAGCAACATTGCCACAAAATCATTCCTCAAGGCATTACTGGAGTACAGAAATACTCCTAAGAAAGATGGGCTTTCCCCGCACAAAATCTCTTTGGACGGCAGACAAGGTCACTGTTGCCGAGTGGGCCGGCGGCATTCAGGTCAGAAATTAGCGAGACGATCTGGTGGGCCGATCGGAAATCTCCTCAAGAGCAAGGCCAAAGCCAGGCATGATAGGCATGCAAAAGAGTTGACGGTGTTGGATCAAGGGGACATTGTTCTGGTTCAGAAGCCTTCAACCAAACTATGGGACACCTTGGGGGAAGCTCGAAAGGTTCCCGGGGAGGCGAAGCTACTTCGTGAAGACGGAGACAGGGCGTCTCAAGTGGAGGAATCGCAGATTCCTTCATCTATACCAGCCTCCGCAGGAAGAGACGTCCAACGAGGAAGTTGAGGAGCACGCGTTCGCAAACCCCCTGCACGATACATGGAAGATTAATCAAGTCAATTGCGACCTATCAAGTGATGGACTCCACGAGGGAGGGCATGATGGCGAACCATTTATTGTGCATAAATTGAGGGTTATGCCTCACTATTGTTTTAGCCTCTTTCTCGTGTTTCTCTCTTTTCCTAGTTGTCTGTTGAACATGTGCTACTGCCATATTGATATTACTTGAAAGCCAACTACCTTGCGTCGTTTATCAGTCTGCGATATCGAACCGAGTTAAGCAAAGATGTATATTGGGTGCTTAGCGAACAGAGAGTAACTCGGTAGGCAACTCAGCCATACCCAACTAAATTCGTCCTCCAATGCCCGAAGCCTACAGGCGTCCTTCTGATCAACTGCTTCCTCGAAGAGTTTGGTTTTAGCAAAATCTTAATTAATATTTGTTCTGATATTTACTGTCCTGATCCATTACTTAATTGATTCAATGCAATATTACCCCGATGCTTAATAATATAGTCAACTATTTGTTTGAGATCATCAGGATATGTGAAAAGCCTTTGCAATTTTGTTCTGTTTTTACCTTTGGAGAAAAAATCTATCTTCAGCGAGCTGCCTATTTTGAAATCCAACCAACAACACAGTGTCGCCATCGAATCAGACACCAACACAGCTAGCAGCCTGCTTTTGGCCAGTATCCAATTAACATGATGAAAATTTCAAATTTGTAAATCGAAATGGTGCATGAGGGATGGGGCTGATAATAACTGTTGAAATACTATTATCAAGGGACGTGATGATACTTTTTCGTCAGAATTTGACTCTACAGTATTTGTCATCAACCTATTATTAAATTTTGAATTTACAGCTCATTATAATAATTGGGCTTTTCTGCGCAAATGTGCTGTATGCTAGCCCAATCAATTTGCGGCATGAGCAACGGTCAACTAAGATTTTTTAGACAACGGGTGCTAGTGCATTGACGAAGTCCACGCTAGAGGTATGGGACTGTGGCTGTATTTACTGCTATACAGTAGATTTCACCTACGGCAGCATGATTATTAGTGTGCTATTTCGTTCGTTTGTAGTTTGCCTTAAGGTATCTCTCGTATACGGTCTGCAAGGACTTTGTCTTGAAACTCGACATTTATGAAGATGATAATAGTTATCTAATGCAACATCAACGTGGATAGGCTTCCAACGCTTATTTCTGCCCTCTCTTGCCTACCAGATTATGCCACAATGTTTTAGTATTGTCATCCGACAGTGATTGCAAACCTTTATATTTCATAAATGATGGCACTAATCTTATTTCCCTTTATCTTTAAACGTTTACATTTGCATTATTTTCCAGAACTTTGAATTCCCTGCCAATGTGGGATTACCCATTGGCGTTGACGCCGAAGAACGTTATCTGATCAAAGTCAGATACGATAATCCATTGAAGAGATCAGGTAATTAAGTCGGTAGCCGTTAGCAAGGCGGTGTTTGCGTTTTGTTCCATAACTCATCAATTGAGGATTCAGATAAGCGACGAAGCTCTATTTTCTCCGTTTTTCTTTCGATAGACATCGTGGACAATTCTGGATTCGCTCTTCACTATGAAGCTACATTGCGGGCAAACGAAGCTGGGGTTCTGATTACTGGAATCAAACCAGAAGAAAGTCTATTTCTCCCACCTGGGCAGACTGAATGGACTGATGTTGGCTATTGCTTCCCTGATTGCTTGCAGGTGATATTGAATGGATGGTTCTTTTCCTGTAATTTTATCACTTCAAATTATTACGAAAGAGTAGCTCAACTGGAAAATGTCAACTATACAGTAATGATAAGTATTGCATTTTCGTGGTCGAATGAACACGTTTACGTGTACGCCATTCCACGGAACAACAACTTATCAAAATGTCAAAAACGCTTGAATGTCCGGAAGAGTAGCCTGTCACAGCACACCGAATAATATCTTTAAACCACAACGGGATTTAGGCTAGACGTATGAGCTCAAAGTTTTGTCGTATGTCACGAGTATATAATGAATGTGGCGCTTGTAATAGCATTTTCAATGTTCAAGTTGGTGTCATTAGTATGCCATCTATTATTCAACCTACCATTGCAGAGCGGGAACGTCAGGCTTTCCACTATACGGTTTCAATCCAATGCAATGTTCGCCTACCAACCTAGGAAATCTTTGTGGAAACATAATGTTGACTTCCCGCGCCGCCATCCTCGAATTTGTACAACTGTTTCAAATGTCAATAGATGAAAATACTTCAGTTGAACGAATCGACAACCTTGAGCTAACAAGGAGAAACGCGAATGTTCAGCTAAGGCAGCATTTTGGTCTGTAAATAGAATTGAAACACGAAATAATGCTTGGCAGCCAGTTTCGTGGTAATTCCATCCGCCCAGTGGCGTAGATAGCGGTCCTGCTTGTCCTGCTGAGCAGGACCAAATGAAATTCAGTCGAAATTGATATTTTCAATAAATGAGATAATAATATATTCAAAATCCTAAAGGTAAATTTATCTTGCCTTCGATGACTTGAAATCAGGTCATTTTTGCCTTTCGGAGGCCCTACGAGTTCACTGAAGTCACTAAATTCCCACAGTCCTGCTCGTTTCAGTCAGCAGGAGTGACGTACCTTCTGCTGTGCTTTGATTGGTTGAACAGGGCCTTGCTCTATTGTTTCTGCATTCCATGCGCTCCTAAAATGGACGTCTAGTCCTGCTCATTCTGAGGAGCAGGAGTGAGCGAACAGCACTGTTGGAAACTGTCTGCGAAGACCTGTGACTGCATTGTTTTGACTACAGATCACACAGATGCACAAGCCACGGGCCTACGGCAAGCAACAACTTCACAACTGGGTTTTCTTGACTAGAAGCGGCAAAATTGCTCAACTTTCTCTCTTGCTATGCTAGCAAACTAATTTATTTGAAATGCACTTTGCAAATAGCACGCTCACAACAGTGGCAAACGGAGATGACATATTAGCCTAGCCTATAGGTCCCCTGCTGGAAATTGTTGAGCAGGACCAACATCTGGGAGCTGGCTACGCCACTGCATCCGCCGATGATATCGCATTTGGAGCAAATATTTTCGCCAAAAATATGGTCATGAAATGCTGCAAGGATGTATTTCTTGAACCACCCCACCTCGAGATGATACCTTCAAATTTCCGACAGTCAATTGGAAGTATTTGCTGTTTAAAATAAAGGGCATGCTCAAAGATCTCTTGTACTCTATCCGAAGCGCCACAGTTTTCATCTTGTGTTGCTGCGTCTTCACGTTGTCTATGACTTACTCTGTCAGCAAGTTCTCTTCTGACAATTCTTTGTCCATTCTGACAAGCTGTTTCCAGCTGGGACTTACATTTCGAAAATGTTATCATCTTATCGCCTTTCTCGACCAACACGACATAAATTTCATAAAGACTTTGATGATATGGTCTTCACATCACATACCAACAGTTCTAGGTAGCTGTGATCTTATTTCCCCTACATCGATGGGTGGTTTTGCTAGACCTCCGATATGTCACCTTTTTCCCAATGGAATAGCAGGATGCCTTATTCATCATAAGCTCGCCTTTATTGAGGCACGGAGAATCCTCAGTGTTATCACTGTCGTCTTCCACTATGACACCTGTTGAATTCTCTTCCATCTTCCTCACCTTATCATTGTTCTTAGTTGAGCAGCGCTTTTCATTTTTACGATGCATGACATCCACGTGAATAATTTGTTGACAATATTCGGTTGTATAAGTCGAGTCATTTTCTCTATGTTGTCTCCAAATATGTTCTAGAATAGTATGACGGTCACATAGTGACCCATTATCTGAGCCCAGGTATTCTCATTCATCTGTCGTGCAGCTCATGATGATAAAAATTAGTTCGCTTAGCATTCCCACGCACTTTAGAACCACTAGATGCTACACTGACGTGCATGTGAAATAGCTCTCGGAGTTTAGAGAAAATGTGATCGGCGTTCGGTATCCGATTTAGTTTTGAGGGGATTATGTTGCATTACATATTTTGCCATTTCAGATTCCTACTTTGAATATCCCTGTTTCTCAACAAAATATCAAGATCTTTGCTTCCTATGCGAGGCAAAACTTGCATGGCACTGGTTTGTCGACGAGAATTCTGGCGTCAGGAAATGAAACAGCAGAAATCACCCGAGATGAAAACTTTGATTACTTCAATCAGGTAAATAATTTTACTTGCCAATCGACATAACGGGTAATCAGATGTATTATCCGTGATTGATGCGGGCAGTCTTTATAAGAAAAAGTAAACATTAATCCATCTCTTCGTACGAATAATGCATGTCTTAGTTATGATAATAGTCACGTCATTTTTGACGTAAGAGCCCTGTAGTGATCAATCCAATTCACTTCGTCTAGTACGAACTTTTAACTTGAGGTGCATTCATTTTAACAATGTAAATAATCTACTCTACAGCTATGTTTTCGCCGTTGCTGTGCAATTTTTTTGTAATGTTTTATTGTTACGCACCGCTTAGTTTCAACCAGAACTTAAGTTGCCATTATGTAAACTCTTTTTACAAGCTTATACTATATTGATTGACCGATCAGGAATTGATGTTTTCAATTAAATGGAAGATGATGATGATGTCTTCGTGCTTTTCCCATGACTCTAAATGCTCGTTACAAAAATAGCGCGTTACTCGTATTCTTTTACTCCAATATAATTTGTCAGTAATTTTGGCTGGTAATTAATTACTTTTTCTCAAAAAGTAGTGGGTTGGTAATTAATTGCTTTTTTGAGTAACGCACTACTTATTTAAAACAGCGAATTAAAAATTACTACCATATACTATTGTGTTGCTTTAGACCTGCGTTAGTCATGGTGATTCCACAATAACAAGACGAGATCACAAATCTTTGGTGTCTTATTTTTTTGTCCCGTAACAATAGATCAATGTAGGGGTTCGTGGAAAGGTGTGATTTGAACGACTCACTTTATGACAACAAGTAAAAATCCATCCATCTATTTAAAATAATAATGTGCGTCCTAGTTATCGTGATTTTACCTACGTCATTGTTGATGTAAGATTCCTTGTTGTGACGAATCCAATTCAAAATGTAGCCCAATGCTATGCCATAATCCTGTTTATCATTACCACTTACAATATCACATCTCAGCCTCATAATTGATATGATCTTTACGTTCAGCTGATCTGGATTGTGTTTTTTGCAGCAAATGCGCCGACTTCCTAGGGAATACACGCTTGATAAGGTAGCGCATAATGTGTTTCATTGATCTTCGTTTGTTTATTGTGCATTACCAAAGATTCAACAGCACTGCAGGGAGTAAATAATAGATGCTGTACCAGTACAGATAGCACGTATCACTGGTACCAGGGTATGTTGAACGCATACCAATGATTGCAGATAGGGACTACACCTTGCTCCTTGGTTAAATGTGACATCTTGAACAACATTTTTGAATCCAATACAGCATCTGACTTTAGGCTTTGTATAATTAGTTGAGTTTTAGTTCAAACAAAAACGAGATGGAATAGAGATATGATATCAGCAGATGCTGTATTTACTATAAATAGAAGCTCCTATTGGAGAATATACTTACTTATATGTAAGTCTGCACAAATTTTCTTTTGTGATTATGACACCGCAATGTACACGAACAGCCTTTCGCATATCATAACAAGCGAGTTTAAATGGTTTTGCTTTTCACCCTTAAGTTCGTTCTTAGTTCAAGTGTTGTAATACATTGTTACTGTATTCCGTTTTATCCTAGGGAGATTACCTTGTTACAACGTGCAATTTCAATACCAATGCAAGTGTCGATGTAACACTGGTAAGCTGACGTCAGTTTCCATTACAGAGCAGTAGACACACTTGCAATAAACGAAAACTAGAAGTAGTAATGCCAGCAAGATTAAGGCATGTCACCAATAATGTTCCTATTGGTACTGTTGGCTATTCGAAAAATGGACTCTGCTTCATAGCGAAATATTCCGATGTAAACTATGTTCCAACGGTGTATATTATTTGCATACTGTACGGAATATGCGATTTTTAAAGCATATTATTTTTATGTTGCAGCGTAGAATCTGATATGTCGAAAACTTCAGAAGTAGAAAAGTGTACATTAAGTCATTAATCCCTATGAATGTGCATAATGTTGTCAATAAATTGATAGAAAGCTTGTAAGCCGAATTTTATACGTGTCGGCATTTACTCTGTGGGTAGCTTCCATTTTAGATGTATGTATGTATGTGTCTTTAATTGAAATTCATAAAGCAAATAATTCACATGTAGCAGACTATAACAATAGCACTTACGTTACGTGGGCAAACAGGGTAATAGATAACATGATTCAAGGTAAAGTATAGCTAATAGTTCAATTACTGGCTCAATTCAGTGTCACTCAGACTCAGGGCTGTCCTAAATGCACAATGCTTTGAGAGTCGATCACTTTCTTCGGCAAGCAGTTCCACACTCTGATTACGCAGTGATAAAAGAAATGGCGACGAACGTCTGTGCGGGGAATACCAAAACTGAATGTCATGGAATGTCCACGAGTTGAGTTCACAGGACATCGGATTATATCCAGTGTCAGCTGCACGTGTATTGCCCCGTGTATAATTTTAATCAGCAACAAAACGCCTGTGTTGAAGAGGAAGTTATTCTAGATATAAAAGACGGGAGTGATACTCTATAAGTTTTTTACAGTAGGAAAGCAGCGAGCGAATACAGCAGGGGTAAAAAATCTCCGCACTCGCTTCAGTTGCTCAATATCTTTTTTAAAATACGGATTTAAAACCTTCGGAGCGTACTCTAACCTACGTAAACCCTGTGGAAAATAGCCTGATGGCTAATCAGGCTCTGAATAAATGATGATGATGATGATGATGATGATGATGATGATGATGATAAAGCATAACGTACGTAGTGTAGGCTCGAACAAAATGTACAGCGTCAATCCAACATAAACTTTTTAGAGTGTAATGACAAACGGGCATGCCTTCCGCGAAATAATGCAGCAATGTGTTGAGAATTTAAGACTGGATGAAACATAAATACCAAGATCACGAACATGGGTATCACATTGAATAACATTTAACGAAGCAATGCTGTAAATATACGGGAATTCCTGTATCCGAGGTTAAGACTAGAACAATTGTTAGCAGCAACTTTCACTTGCCAAGTAGACGCCCACTTTTCAAAGATGTAAATCGTATCCTGTAGCCGTGATGCTGCGTTACTTTTATCAAATTTAAAAGTAGAATAAAATGTAACGTCATCAGCAAATAATTTGCAATTCACATTCGAAGTAGAGTCAGCGAGATCATTAACAAACAGCAAAAATAATAAAGTCTTTAGACTGAGCCTTGAGGAACTCCACCTGTGCAATATTCAGGAGAGGACAATACCTCTCCAACGCGAATTCTCTGCGTAAGAAAGGAGAGAAATGAAGTGATCCAGTTATGTAGTGGCCGTTGATGTCGTACGAATCCAGCTTCAGTAGCAGTTTCAGATGAAAGACTTTTCAATGAATATGGCTCCGTATCTGGACAGCACAAGTGTGCATCATCAAAATTTGAATGACAGCGATTGTGAAAAAGAGCGTATCGAAACTCGACAATTTCAAATGAAGTGAAAGCTATCGAAAGTGTGGTTTAGCTGCTACTTTAGCTACTAGATTGAAAAAAGTATCTAAAACTGCAATATATTGAAAAACATAGTTTTTTTATAGTATGGAACTACTTGAGTAACGCCACACCGACCCTGCACGTATTGCATACCATACCATGACCTCACATCACACTTGACAAATTGCATGACATCGCGGGCATACATTGTTTGAGATATTTAGAAATATTGCGCTAAATATTGCTCATGTGATGTTTCTCATGCTTCTATTTTATGTATTAGTTGTATCTTCTTGCAAAATATATCTCAGGTCTATATTATGGACGTTATAGATTGATAATCCAGATTAACTTGATAATTATAGTACATTTTAATGTGTTCATCGTCTGATTAATTCCGACGATGCTTTGACAGGGAGGCTTGATGCGGTCTGATGCCATGTGTTACAATTATCTGATGTACTACCCCAAACAAACAGCAGTTCAATGCATGACCTCGAATAAAAAGGTAGTGGATACCTTGAATATCACGTTGAATTTGAACTGGTAAGCAAATATCTCTTGTTTGTTATACTTTGTTTGCGTGACATGCAGTCTCACCAACACGAGCTTTAATTTGTGTTCTTTTTCCCGCTGGCAATGTTTACTTTTGTTTGTTGTAAATGCCAGTGGACGTTGCGCTTTTGATAGTATTGAAATAATCGTACTGGGAGTATTATATTGATGTTATTTGTGAATTTAAAAAAACAACTAAAAATATGTAAGCACAACAACACAGCAATAATAAGCAGTTATCATATTATTTTCTATGTAATATGGCATGATAACAATTAGATAACAATTAATTCTTAGACAATCAGATTTCGAGAATCCAAAATTGTATAAACAGTGCTTATCTATCTAATATATCCGTTTCTTGTACTATTTAATTGTAAAGCGTCGGTGTACTGCACATAAATCTGTGATATAATCCGTGACCGTTCGTACATCGTTTATTTAATCTCTTTAATTACTGTTTCCTGTATCTAGCGTGACACAGCTATAATGTTAATTCGCTTGTAATCTAATCGATCTAATGTCTGTTTGTAATTTGCTGTGGACAGTCTACCCTAATTCATTTATAAACTTATTAATAGCTGATCACGTGATCCATGAGGATATAAACGTGTGTTCGTGGATTGAAAAAATCAGCTTGATTCAGGACAGAGAATTTGTCTCTTTCTTTTCTGACTTGCTGCGCGACGCGACAAATCATCTTCGTTTGTGCTTTTGTCGGACTATTCGTAACAGAATACATATCAACGTCTTTACGATAAACCAAATAATATTAGTTTTGGTTCACTATCCTTGATTTGATTTTAAAAATATTGTTTGTTTGTTTGTTTGTTTGTTTGTTTGTTTGTTTGTTTGTTTGTTTGTTTGTTTGTTTGTTTGTTTGTTGTTTGTTTGGTTGCTTGCTTGTTTG
>OFHS01004286.1:0-14389 GCA_900245855.1 Calvadosia cruxmelitensis | reverse complement strand
AATTTTCTGAGAAGTCTTTCTGAAGAGTTTGCAAAAACAAAACAGAAAACGGGAAAATTTCCCGAAATGTGTATCCCGGGACCAGGAATAATTATCGAGTCCCGGGATCCCGGGACCCGTTGCGATGCCCTAAATAATAAGAATTCTATAATGCTTGAAAACAGCCCCAAAATACAAAGAAACCTTGTCAGGCATCATCATAATTTCATTTTCCTATAGTGATCTAAGAGACTACATTTTTAATCTGTCATATCCCTCACTACTTTAATCACTCTGCAGTTAATTTATCACTCAGCAGAGGTAAAGATGAAGTAATTAAGATGTATTGGTGTGTAAGAGAACGAGCTGTAGATTGTAGTGACCGGAGTAATACACACAACCAGGCTGAGTGCTGCAGATTCACAAACTAATATACTTCACAAGAGCGCAAGATTACAGCACAAACGATCACGTGACATATACGATTACGAGGTAGCCAATCAGGGCACTACACTCGCTTCTTCTTCAGAAATGATTAAAACATAGTAATAAGCAAACACGATAAATTATAGAGAAATCAAAAGCTTTCCTCATGCTGGAGGGCCTCAGGGGAGATGAACTTTAAGCTTAATGAGCTACCCTCGTAAAATAAATCAAATCATCAACATCATCATCATGACCCCCATTTACTGAGCAGTTTGCATGAAATCTCATTTTCACATTGTATTGTTTAATTTGTTTAACCATCAAGCAACAAACACGAGATGTAACAATCCCCCTACAGCATTAGACCCCAGGTTACCATGGCAACTACGAGTCAGAAGTAAGCCAGATAAAGCATTGTTTGTATGTTTGTCTATTACGATTTTTTAAGCTGTAGAAGTGCACTTTATACTAACCAATAAAGCTCCTAGAGACAGCTACATACCTTGAGTAGAACAGGAGTCGGTCTTATCCTGTAAGCCAACAAATGAAAGTATGAATTCACTATAGATCTACAATATCCAACTAGGCCAAGCACTTCCAACACTCATCAAAATACGAGAAATGCTTTACTAAAGCAAGTAAAAACAACAAACCTTTTTCGTGCGCAGGTTGTGAGATTTGAAAACTTGCTCTTTCATGCGTTTCAGTTCTTCGTATGTGAAATATTCCATAAGCAAAGGTTGAAACACCTGTTGACAAACAGCAACAATAAATTACATAATGCATTATTGCTTGAATGGCAAAATGTAATGTATTA
This sequence comes from Calvadosia cruxmelitensis, assembly GCA_900245855.1. Lineage (NCBI taxonomy): Eukaryota > Metazoa > Cnidaria > Staurozoa > Stauromedusae > Kishinouyeidae > Calvadosia > Calvadosia cruxmelitensis. The sequence goes on along the minus strand of OFHS01004286.1, from coordinate 13,167 downwards.
ACAGTACAGTATTGTGCGATTAAACAGGGTAGACAATGATGGTGAAAACAATGGAACAATAGCAATCTGATGATAGTGAATTTTCAAACCAAACAGACAAACCAAAACAATGTCACAGTCCTGTTTAACGTGCAACGCGTCTCTTCTTACAACATTTTTCTGCATTTAGGTAGGTGGAAAAGGCCTTCAGCATTGGAGTCGTTATTGATCTTTATTGATCACTGACAGTACTGTGAGTGCTCTATACCAAAGTAACTAATTACAAGTAATTAGTTACATTCGAAGGAACTTTAGGGGTAATTAAATTACTTTCTATGGCATGTAACTTTCGTGGAATTAGTTACAAAAATAAAGGAATGAGTACATTGTGCTTTGAGAATTGCAAAAGTTCCTTTTCATTGTTTGAGTCTAGCAGCATGCGATCGCAAATTGCTTTTAGGGAATTGTAAGCCCAACGAACATTGATCTGCTAGGAGGCATGCCCACAGGATGCACGAGGGGCCGAGGACGTCCAAGAGCACGCTATGTTGATGCTATTGGCAAATGGTGTGGCCTCTCTGAGCAACAGATTGTGACTAACTCCCTACAAAGACAACCACTCACGAAGCAAAACGTCAATCCTCCGCGACGTACTTCACGCCGCCTTAGACGGCTTTCACCTGTTTAATGATTGAGAACCGCCAACGGACCTGCGGGTCTTCGACGAACACATGATGATGAAGCTGTCCCAACGCCCATTATCGATTGATTGTCGCTTTTTTTATATTTATTATATTTATTGAGGCATGGTGCATATATTGCCTGCTTATCAATTAAAATGTTGTATTGTAACTTTCTTTGTTTTAGTTAATTTGTTTTCCATTATTTTGCTTTTTGATAAGCAGTGACTTTTACTTGACTTGCAACTAATTACATTTGTAGAAAAGCAATTGTAATTGAAACTAGTTCCATTTTCCAGAAAGTACTTGTACCTGTAACTAGTTATATAGAAGGAGGAAATTTTGCAGCACTGATCATTGATAAACATACATTTTAAATTTTTAATGGAGGGATATACATTGAGGCAAAGCATTGAGTAATGCTTCTGTTTCAAAGTGACAATATGATCTTAGTTTCGTATAGCTCAACCTCTTGACTTAATAAGCTTACTTGAAAATCTCATCGACATTTTAAATTTTGAGATCTCATCTATATTTATGGTTTTTTAAAAATCAGATCTCCCTGAATGATAAAGGACTGGGTCTAGGACGCGAGGCATCTTGTCTTCAAAAATGACACCCGTGTGTAATTGGAGGTGCACTTTAGAATATTGCAGAGAAAGAGATGCGATAGGAAACAGATTTATTATTATCGATTTTATCAGGGAATACTTTCCTTTCATATGATTTCACAAAGACAAACACGCATGGAACAACGACATTGAAACTATTACACTGCGATGCAAGAAACATCAATGGTGACAAAAAGAGAAATGCATGCAAGTAAAATAATCACAACCGGACCCATTTTCAAGTCAATGATAAATATCAGGAAATGTCTACCAAGACAATCTGAACACAGCAATAACAAACAGCAAGCAAAACCAACACTTTGCTGAAAGGCTACGTGGCACCAATGACAATGTTAGCAGTCAACATCAATATAGGTACGGTACATAACATCTGCTCTCTCTGAATGCTTGTCAGGCAATTGCGAGACCCTGAGTGGTCATGTGACAGCAACCATATCTAATCACTACAGTCAATGTTGCCAATCTAGCACAATCATAGAAGTCTATGGTCTAATCTTTATATATCCTACATGCCTTCAAGCAGTTATAATTAATTGCCACTAAAACGTTTCGCCATTGGTTTTGATTGGGGTAAACGGCTTCAAGGCCGAGTGGCAGGAACGCTGGCTTTCGTACCCCGGGTACGGGGTTCGAATCCCAGCCGGACCTGCAGCTTGGACCATGTTACTGCCCCGGTGGCGAGGGGCTTAATGTAACGCGCCGTGCTGCACAATTATAATCAGTGCAGAGGTGGTTCGAAACGTCCAACTAATAGTTCTAGACAAGGGAGCTAGCCCTCGCAACGAGGGTGGTGGAACTCGTAAAAAATCCCCCTACGTACCTCCACCGTTCATCCAACAAATTGTCTGTCTCCATGTGTGGCAAATAAAAAGGGGTAATTTCTAAACCGTGGATACCTATACTGTAACCAGAATAGTTATTGCATGCGCTACTTGTTCGGTGCAAAACCTCGAAAATACAAAACCGTTCTTAGGAATCGAAACACGGACCTTCGTCTTTGAGATAGTTCATAATATATCATTCCGTCTCCCTATCCATGCACCACTGGACCCAACCCTCAAAAGCCTAATCCTATCCCTATCCCTAGCCCTAAACGGTTACCCGTCAAAACGCCCTCACAGCCAAAACGTCCCCGAGTCAGAATGTACTCGGCTGAGGTCAAAACGTCCTCGCTTTTGCTTGTTTTAATGTCCCCAAAGTCAAAATGTCCTCGAGTCAAATCGTCTTCGACTGAGGTTAAAACATCCTCGCTATAGCGGGAACGTCCTCGTGTTGTAGTGGAGAGCTGTAACAAATCAAAACGTCTTCGGCTTGTTCTCAAATTGTGAAAAATAATATTAATGCATGATTGAATGATTTGTTTCTCATGTTGTCTTATAAGCCTTTCTTCTTTCGAGAAAGTGCAAATCTGCGAATGAAAACCTGTTTGCTGTGTCTATCTGATATTTAAGAATTCTGGCAGTTTTCGTATCAGCATCTGTTTTCGAATGTTCCCAATTTGCTTTCAAACAGATTTTCAATTTGCATGATTTCAGTGTCTGCATGATTGGTTTACTGTTGACTATTGAGGTAACCAAAGATTTGCCTACTACGAAGCTTGTTGCAGACGGCACAACGCAAAAGTGCTTGTTGTTTAGAGGATGATCGAGAGGTTGCGGCTTTACAAATTGAAATTTTAGATAATCCCCACAGTTTAAGAATAGCGAACATGATTTACTGAAATGATTCATAAATGAAATGTTAAACATAGTTAACACAGTATTCAAATAAAATACAACATGGCCCACTTCCCCTTCCAGTCTTCACGTTTATTGGCTTCCCACTGCAAGGACGTTTTGACTTCTAAACCGAGGACGTTATGACTTCCAATACGAGGACGTTTTGGTTGACTGAGTGCGAGGACGTTTTGGCTGTGAGGACGTTTTGACCGGATACCCCCTAAACCCTATTTCCGATCCTATTCATGCGACTACAGGACAAAAAATAAGAGCAATAACTATTTCAGTAACGGGACAAATATCCACTTCATAATTTCTATTTCCCGTAATCTACATTATTAGTAGCCTGCTTCTTAATTTCTAATTGATTCATATTAATCTCTCCTGGCAAATCATTCTTTCGCTCAAGAGGAAGTTAAAATGTCTATTTTGCTCCATATGCGTAGGCCGTAGGGTAGGACACGAGAGCATCCTATCCTCAAACACTGAAATGTCAATACCAAAATGAGAAAATTTGACCCGGAAATGATTGTCTAAATCATATTATTTGAATACCTTTTCTTCGGCAATCATATGAGGCATGTAGTCATTGTAGAACATCAGAACTGAAGAGCGAAGACTCTCTCCGTAATCCATCAGCGTCTCTTTTGGCGTGATGCCTACGATCTTTTCTTTCAAAGAGTGTACTAGCAACACCACTTCTTCCATATTGTCAGTTGTTTGGAGGTGATCTAGCAATTTACGCAAGTGGAAACCATGCAAACGGGACTTTAAAACTTGCATGATGTATTCATCTTCAATTTGTTCGTGATTGCGGATAGTACGGAGCACATTGCTGACAGTGTTTAGCAGGCTTTCCATTGAGAAGTTGTCCGTGAAGTCTGCTTGCCACAGCTGGATAAAAAGTAACATTGGATACAACTTAAAAGCTGATTGAACGTTGATGTGCTTCGTCCATTAGATCTAGAATTAGGCCTACCTGCTTCGAAGTTCGTTCAATAAGCGACTTCATCCTTGAGTGTGGTACAGTAAACACGTCAACGTCTGCCATGGGAAGAGGGCAACTCAAAGCTGCCATGTTGTAGCGACTGACGAGCAGGCGCTTCTAAAATTGAATAAACGAAACCTTGAATACTCTGAAAACAAGTCGAACAAGTGGAGTAGTGTTTTTGCTGAGCGAGGAGACTGACGTCAATCACATCACGTGACACAATTTAAGCGAGGCAAATCCTTTGAACGAGGTAATGGTGGGCTGAGACTGAAATCTGCAAAATGACTTGGAAAGATTTGTGTAGTAGTGTGTGGTGTGTTCTTGGTGAGCAGTAATTTACCCAAAACGCATCGTTATGGAAGAAAAACTAGCTGCATACCGTCGAAATCGTGAGCTGAAAGCCAAAGAGGTGAAGGAAGTTCAAAATCAAGATATCACTAAAAACCTCCCCGAAGGAGACAAATCAGCGAAGCCACAACTCAACATCAACTATGGCAAAAACAACAGCTCGAAGAACGCTTCGATATTAAGCAAAGAAACAATTGACAAGAAGGATTTTACATTCCGTGAAAGCCTACCACATTCTGGTTTTGACTGGGTAGTATTATTGCTCAAGGTTTGCCTTTGGCTTAGCTTATTCTTTGCCGCAAAATCAGTTGGATTTGGAGCTGTATATTTTGTTGTGTCTCTATCGTTCTTGATATACAGAAGCATGCGAACTGGTTCCAGAAAATCACACGAATTAAGTGCTTATTCAGTTTTTAACGATAACTGTGAAAGAATTGGTGGTACATTTACAGCGGAGCAATTCGAGTCTCAGCTGAGAACGGGTAGTTTGAGATGAAGATGCTGGCTTTCTTCGTTATCCAATCTTCCTGGCGCTATAGACATATAAACCTAGATAATAGATTTATTTTGGTCGTGGAAAACTTGAGCCTAACTTGGGAAATCGCTATTGTACAGGAACTAAAAGTCATGTGGTGTGTATATTTCGTATTTAACTAATTAAAAGAACTGAGAAAACCCAATTACAGCTGAGCACTTGCCTGAAATGATATTCATAATCTAACAGAATGCAAATTCAACGGGATTGTAATTTAACAAAATGTAGCGTAACAAAACTTACAAATTAATGAAGTCAAGCAATTCCACAAGCTTGATTCTTAGCTTGTTTTCATTATTTTTCATGAATTTGTAGTTATCGTTAGAATGGTTCCTTGTTAGTTTATTGTACATCAATGTTCTAGTACTTTTCTACATAGTCATATTACTCATATAATTTTGCATAAATTATGTCGATTTAATTATGCTGATTTATATTTACTCAATAATGATAATGCAAATAGACGTCAAAATTAATTGTCATTAATTATTTGGCAAATGACACCAATCTAATAAGCCTGGAGCTTTTAGCTACATAGATCTGATATCAAAATAAACGTCCAAAAACAATTGAAATCCTGCCCTTGCGAAACAGCTGCTGTGAAAATGTGATGCTAAACGAAACAGGAAAGCGAAAGACAGGATCAAGACATGATGCATTATTCATCTTTATAGAAAGCAAACGGTTGAAAGTGTGAGATCGTGCAACTTATGTGTTTACCAATTGATGTGTGGTGTACACTACAGTGAAACCTGTCTATAATGGTCACCTTTGGGACCCGAGGAAAATGGCCTTTATAGACAGGTGGCCTTTCTGCCAGGCTGATTTCAATAGAAAATGTCATTTTGGGGTTATGAACAGTGGGTTTTATACTCAGGTGGCTGCTCTATGGAGGTGGCTGCTAATACAGGTTAATTTGACTGTATCCAAAATTTCAGCCAATATCTAATTATATTAACGTGCACAATTATACTACTTTAAATATAATGTTAATTAGCCTAATTTAAATGTAAATATAATCAAGATTTTTTCATTTTGGAATTGTATTGGTTACAGGGGTCTTGGATGTCCTACAGGATGTTGTCTGCAGCGTGTACATTTGATCATCAGAAATGTCTAACATACTTTGCTGTGTGCCAGTATCTTATCAATATTTCACAATGAACTTTATTTGTAACTTTTTAATTAATTGTACCGGTAATTAGATTTTATTGCATAGTCTAGTAATTCTACTTTTTTAAGTAACCTAGATTTCTATTGCACGGCTTGTTATCACGTTTTATCCATTCATTGTGTCTTAAGCCGTTCCATATTATCTTATGTATGCTTCTTACTTAATGCAGAGCTCAGCTGAAAAGTACCTCACGGTGATGCTGACCATCTGCCTAAAATATAAAAAAACTGTCTGTAGGAACTTAAAAAACAGGACTTCGAATGGCATGAGTGCCATCTCTCATCGGCTAGGTTTCTATACAAGATTTTGGACAATGCATCCTGAAAATATTATTTTCGCTATCTATACCGATCAGCAATTCCATTATACAATCCCCTCTGCCTAATAAAAGCATCTCTGGACCACTCTATTTGGGTTTTATGGAGCAACTGATTTTATTGAATGAAGTGTGGTAGTTCAGAGATCAGAGCTCTATGCTGAGCCAGAAAACATGCAGGAAAAGTTTAGGAATACACAGATTTGGTTTCATAAATGCGGCTACACACATGTAACATCAAGTCTATTTTAACATACTGTACATATGTTTGGTGAAGGCAATCGAATTTTGTTTTATGTAAAAATTCAGATCAACATGTATCTTTCAGAAAGTAGCCTTAAACAATTTATGTATAGTGCTTCCTCCATTGAAATTGTGTCCACTTTATCAGAAAACATAAGCTGATAAAACTGTAAAAGTTTATCGATTTTGTTTTGAATTGTATTTGTTTGAACAAAAGCAGTTCCAATGTATTTGGTATTCAAGCTAATTGATTTTTAGCTCTTGGCAACATGGCTTTGCATGAAATGCATTTAACAGTATTCGTTTTTATCCCAAAAGACAGCAGGATTGCATTTGGCCAATTACATTATATTTTTAGTAGCAGATTTTGCTGTTCGTGTGGTAGCTTTTGTCAGAATTGCGTGATACCAATTGGGGAAATTTCGATACACCCCACTCGAGAGAGTTAAAAATCCTTTCACGCGAGGGCAGGTGGAGAAGTTGCGGCACGCCAATCTGTTTGACTTATTGCCGCACGCATGGAAGGCAATCTGAAGAGACAGGTGATGACCGCAAGCCGTCTGCGGCTATCTGCGGCACGCTCTATTGTTTACACACTCCCGGATGTGAATAATGGCCCATGAATGGCCTAAACCTATTCTTCAAAAGGTCGAGAGAAGAAATGATCCTTTGTGACGAATTGTCTCATCTTCACGGTTCAGCCTTGCGGTTTCATCCCTATCACGTACAACGAGCACATAATCCTTATAAAATTCAGAGTCATGTAGATGAAATAACTCAAGCTGGGTTCTTGTGCCCTTGAGTTCCACCCACAAACATTCGTTATCGGGGTGACCAAGATCAATTCACTTTTCAACAATAGATAACCAGGCTTGCTTGATGACGTCACTAGAACAACGCGTCCTTCAAACACAAGCCAAGCTGTGTCATGAAAATTTGCACTTACGCAATAATGGAACATGATAATTATCTAGCGCGCGGCATGAAGGGCAAAACGTGTACGGTAAGTCGAAAATTGTAGGTTTTATCCAAGTGAGCCTTCAACCTTGTCATTATGGTAAAAGAAAATTGCTCGTTGCTTTCTCATCCGCTTCCAACTGCATTCCGGATGTGTTGTCTGAAAAATTGATTGAAAGTCTTGCTATGACGTCAGCCCGTTCGATAGTGCCCATGACTTTGCTGAACGCTTCGAGGTTCGTCTTGTTGAGGTCAGTCAAGAACCAAGAATCACTTTGAAGAATTTTCCTCCCAAATTATTGCCTTCATCTGTGTTGATCCTCAATCAATTCCAGGATAATGAAAGGAAGTGGATTACTTGATTGAGATTACTATCTATCCTTTGAAAATTGCGTCTGTGACCAATCCGTTGTTGGATAAAGCTTGAAGCCTTTGGGGTTTCAAAAAAAATTATTTCATGATGGCTGCACCTACAAACAGGAGAGCTTCTGTTGCTAGGCCGAGTCCTGCAGCGAAAAAGCAACCTCCAACGTTTGATGAGCTAAACGGAAAAAACGGAGGACTCGTGAGTATTCCTTTAGTTCAAGCTGGGATAACGATTTCTTCAATTTTCATGTCAAGTTTCAAAGTTTTGCTCTGGCATTTGACCGGTCGCTACACCGATATTTATCATTAGTTTTTCTGCACGTGCGGGAATCTACGTTAAATTCAAATTTAATTAATCTTTCTTAAAGATAGCTACTGGAAATACTTTTACTTGTCATTGTTTGAATGCTGTCCAGAATGAAATCTTAATTGCCTTAAACGAGCGGTGTATTTCGTAGTCAAGTCCCTGCTAAACGCTAAATTGTTTTCAATTATGTTGTCAGTAACTCTTGTTTCGATTTCTCGATATTCTCAGTCGCAAGGATACCAAACCACAGCGAGAAGGGCTTTGATGAGGACCAGAACGATATCAACGAGTTCAACTGGATCGTGTGAGAGTTATTGTGAGCAAATTTTCGATCGTTTTCATTTGTCTTAGCTCTGTTTTTTTTTGCTGTTGTGCGTGTCACGACGATGAAAGAAAATGCGTCGGCTGTGGCTGCCCGCGCAGTATAAACGTAGTCGATCGAAAGAAAATGTGATATGACTTGAAAGCAATCAGAACGCCGTGGTCACACTTGTCAAGTTTCGTTTAATAGAATAGTTATAAACGCTAGACGATAGGGTGGGTAGCGATTTGTTATCTGCCTTGCCGGCGTCGCTTATTTGTCCAAACTGCCATCTGATGTCTGATTGCCCACACTTTACTCCTGTGTTTACTTCGATTTTCAAATCATAATCGGACCTGTTTGTCTAAGTTTGTAAGCTGACTGTAATTCGTAGATCGTTTTTCATTTAGAGTTAGAAATTAGTAATTCAGCAGACGTGCAACGAATCGTGCAGATGATTGTTGTCATCGATATTTCTTGCCTGCTGCGTACGGCTGTCGCCTTTTGTATCTGAAGGGTTCTGCCTTTTTGTAGGGGAAAGCCCGTTCGTGATCCTTTCTGAAACAGTTCTGTTCTTTGCAACCATCTCTTTCCCTCACGCGATATGTGACATGCACCGCACGACACGTGAAGAATAGCGTAAAGATCTTTTTATTTTTGACCACATTGTTGTCAATGAGTTTAGCCTCAGGCAATTCTTCTTTGTTTGAACCTCTCGACGAAGCTCCAAGCGCTGCGTTTTCACAATAAATGTTGCGGGCACATCGGAAATCACACTATATTGCCGAAACCAGCGCTCCGCTTTGCCCGTGATGATTTGTGGAACATTCTTCTACTTGTTGAATAAGCTGCAACCTTTCTTGGCAGCTGGTTTAACCCTCTCGTTTCATAAGGTTGCTGTAAACCGGTGAGTTTTTGTTTCCACCTCTGTTGATGCGGCAGAAAGCTGAGAGCGCAAACACAACATGAACTTTCCCTGTCGTCATGGGGCGATCTGATTGGTCAATTGTGTTCCTGGCTCTGATCTCATTGGATAATGCTCGGCGAAGTTTTTTTTGCTGTCGTCTCCGGTCAGATGCTCATTCCCAGTTCGCCCGTTTGCTTCCACCTGATCGACCATGGCGTCGTCGACAAGTAGGCCAGGCACTGCAAGTGCATTTGCCAGAAAGTCGCCTGCTGCTGCAACCAAACCCCCGCAGTTAAATGTACTGAAGGTCAGCTGCATTTTTCAAGCTTTCTGTTATCCGGCGAGTGACAAATTTTCACCGTTCGCCAACGTTTTGTTTGTTTTCATGGCAGGGTTTGACGTTTAACGAAAGCATGTCCAGGAGGCCTCCTCGTCTAAGAAGGCGCTCTATATCTGTGTCGTCAACTGATAGCTACAGCTCAGGTGCCGTAAATTTATAGTGTTTTGATTATACAGCCTTTATTATCATCCTGAAAATTTGGATCGTATTTAAGTTGATGTTGTGCGTTGGTGTGTGTGCTGAACGGCATGCGTTCGATGAGTAGGCTAGCACTTGGCGGTGCTTCCAAGTTGGCATTTGTCGCCGTAGGGTCACGTAGCCCAGTCGTTTCACAATCTATACCGTACGAGTAAGGACCTAAATCAACTACCCGTTACAATCAGTGAAGCAATGGTCTCTGCTGGTGAGTGAAAGTTATCTTGCTCGGACAACTTTGCACTTACAAGCAGGAAGTTAAAGTTACCCGCTATGACCCTATCTGTCGGCTGAACTTTCTTTGCCAAGGCCCGGCTGGAACATCCCACTTTTTGAAGTATTGTATTTGCCGACAAATGCCTTGGTATTTTGAGGGAGATATTTCTTTGTGGCTAAACCAAGAAACTTTCAGCGTGTTGTTATCTAGGTTGTGCGCTTTCTGGCTGCCTTTCTCGTAATATTTGCGCCACTCTCGTGTTTTGTCGAGCAAGGTTACTTGAAGCTCATCTTCGTCAACATTGATTCTTCATCTTTTGGACAATGTTTTTGATGTCACGGGCGACTTCCCACACGACTACTCACCAATTTGACTCGTTACGTTTCATGAATGCGGTGTTGTTTTGTCGATCTGTTATGCAGTCATCATAACAATGAAATTAACTGATCTGTAGCATCATCTTCGCGATTGTAATCGGACATTCGCTTGACTGTTGAAATGGTAATCGTTCGTATTCCACAAGACCATGGACTACAACGTTTATACGAGGAGTTACTTCGTCAACAAATAAACCTATTTCCATGGAGATGGTGACTGACTATTTTCTTTGATTGTTATGGACATGAATTAGCTTCTGTGGAGTTCAATGTCTTTCCAGCAGTGCATCCTAACCTGGTCAACATGATATCCTGACTGAAATTTATGTACTGCTCCATCGCGCAAATCTGGCCTATTGAATCCGCAGCCACGAAGATTCTGAGAATTGAGCTCAGCTGCAGACAGTTTCATCAGAAAAACAGGCTCTGTCCGTGCAATCCTTGCTGTAACTCTGTTATCCAAGCTGATAACCGTGGCTGGGCTGCTCACTTTAGTCACATCAACAAGAGGCCAAACATGCAAAATATTTAAAAAAAAATTTCTCTGCCGCCCAAAATACAAAGATTCCAGTCTGGCATGATATGTGATGTTATTACCTTTGTAAGTGTTTGTTGCAAATTAGCATCTTCGGTTTCAACGTTTTGTGATAGTTGAACTTCTTTGAGATATTTTACTAAAGTCAGTCTCTACATGATACATTTTAATGAGTGCGTTGAGAGGAAGAGGGGCAGCTTCTTGTTTACTGGACCATCCATATTCTTTTTATTCTACAGGGGCCTTATTCATGGACCGGCGACTAAATCATAGTCAAGGACTAAATCTCAAGTCCCATACACAGATTTTAGCAATGTGGTCCACACTCAGTGTTTAGTCTCAGACTACGCTTTAGTAGAATTCCATGAATAAGGCGCCAGTTGATTTCGGCTAATTAAATTTTGCTTTCTCTGATATCCAGATCATCATGCTTTCTTCGAATCCAATTGCATTTCAACTGCCCAACTGTCTTTTTTGTCGCAAAGCTTCGGAGTCCTTTTAGATCTTTGATGAACCCACATTTGTTTGGCGGTTTTGTAATTTTTGGAATCAGACTTTCATTAGCTGGTGGATCCTGAGAGGATCAATTTTGTTGAGTTTTGCTGCTTTTTTTCCTAAAGCAGAAATAGTGCAACGCTTAGCAGGTAGTTTGTCTTCATTTGCTGGTGATTTAACCACTCTATAGCCATGTACTTATTAAATTAATGAAGGCACGGAGAGAATTCTTAGCAGCTGTGTGTTAGCCTATTGTTTACCTTGACTCCTTGGGAAGATTTCATGAATTTACACAAAGATATTGTCCCCTTGTCAATGTAAACATATTTATGGAGTCAATGATTCTGGCTGTCGATATTATCCTTGAGTGAGAAAATGTTAAAACATGGCATATGACTTGCAATGCAGATTAGATGAGGCACTTCAATGATCTCACTCCTTTTGAACACTTGGTTGAAGATATATTGAGATATTGTATGTTATTGTCTAGAATAGACCATTTTCACAAGCTACCATTTTGGAAAAAGCAAGTGCATTATGGGGAAGGTTGATGTCTCTGATTTCGGAATACGGAGAGAGTTGGAGCTGAAACTGATGCAGATTTCTTCAAGCTGCACTACTTTGCTTAAATATTTGATTTTTGTTAATATTCTGGGTCATAAAACCAGTTTCTTCGCTGCTTCAGGCACTCAACTTGCCCCACAATGCACTCGTTTTTCCCATAATGGTAGCTCGTGAAAAAGGTCTATTGTATGGTAGACTTTTAAAGTATTATTTTGTACTTATTGCCTCTAGAGAGGGAAGTAGTTAACCCTTGTTCTGCTTATAAAACTAGTTGAACAAAGACTTGAAGTAGCTTTATGGATTGCTGATTGGTTGAGCGTCAGGGACAAATTATTTGATTGGTTATATGTTGCTACTTTTGACTTGTTTGGAAAACGTGTATACACGTCAATAGCAGGACAAGGGTTAAAACACCACAGAGCATCTGGTTTTCGTGCTGACATATTATTTGTGTAAGGTAGCAGCAAACCACTAGTTGAGTCAAACTTTGAAACTAAATAGTTAATGTAATGTGACTGGTTGTTTGTGACCTTCAGCAATATTCTGTTTAGTTTACGTACTGGTAAGCAAGTGTAGTCTAGCGGCTAGTATGTGTGGCTATCAGTCAGACGTCCCAGGTTCGACTCTCAGCCCAGCCGACAGATATATTTATGTCTTTTGTGGTTTTGCTTGTCAAAGGCCCCAAGGGAGACAATCCATTGGCTTATTGAGCTACCGTCGGTAATTTAAGGGACATGACAAATGCCAAAATTAGAAACTCTATTGCGAGTCGTTTTGCAGGAATTCATGAAAACTTTATTGTCTAGTTCGGGCCTTCAAGGCTAACAGAATTTATAAGAGAAAAGTTATGGCCACACAAACGTTAGTAGTGTTTGGTTGAGGATTCTTTGATATTCATGATATAACATTCCAAATTCAAAACAAACTAGCTGGTCCGCGCTGCTATCGCAGCTGCGTCCAGCGTCGTTGCTTCGCATTTGGGTGGATATT
>OFHS01004285.1:0-14391 GCA_900245855.1 Calvadosia cruxmelitensis | reverse complement strand
CCTACGAAGTTTTATTAAAATCTGAGAGGGTGAGGGTCAATCTTGTGCGTTTTGGCATGGAATGACCCATTGTACTCTACATCCAGGGTGGCACGAAGTGCCCGAACCCGCGAACCTAGTTCGCGGAAGGCAGAGAGAAAATTCCGAAGCTTCACAAAGTCCATTTACTCAACAAACTAATTAATTATTCTATGATAAAGGCTGCCTTCGGAAAATTCTAATGTAAACACGATAGTTTCGACTACACTGCTTTCAATGGCCACTTCGGAAATTCAGATGAAAACAACAATTTGGTTCCAACCCCAAAATCGAAATACGGAGACTCAAACTCGTCATGTTGTTTACACCGCTAATCTGCCAGTCATTCGGATCATCTATCAATCGCTTTGCAATTATAATTCAGAGTAGGCAGATAACAAATAGAAATGGGTGCACAGTAATAGGCCATGGGCCACACATCAGAAAGACGCTTCTAAATGCATGTACGTGGCACAAAATTGGGGAACAGTATTTATCGGTTTCAATACATAGATACGTACCTTCTTACAACCCCCAAAAAGTTCCCAACGAAAATCTTCGCCAGTTTTCGAAATATCGCTTGCTCAAAATATGCTGATGTCAGCACTGCTGAGTTATACTAGCAATCAGGATTTTGCAAACAATATTGCTATTTACAATAATTTATTTTGATAACATTCAAGTACCTCATGTGAAGCAAGTATTTTATCGACTATTGAAGTACAGTGAGCACAGTGAGCCAAAAATACTACTAGTGACGTCATTTGGTAGCGAGTAATGCGATTTCATAGACATTTATAAACAAACTTTGTAATTTCAAAAAATTGCACTCTATAGTACGGTGTGCGGTGTCATAGAAGATTAAAATAACAGTTGCATAAATATACAGCTTTTTACATTAATAATCGAGTAATTCTTCATCCGACAGCGGCAAAAATCGATCATCATGTTTGCCACTTTCATCATCTGACAGGCAATCAGAAATGACGTTGGAGCAATTTTTGCACTTGCAAAAATCGGTGCATTTTACGCCACCTTTCAAGCAAGAGCAACGGGCTGTCGAGCAGCCACCTTTGCACTGACAATGGACGAAGTCAAAGAGGTCATCAGGAATGGCACTCTTAGACATCCAGTCATACACGAGAGAGCCATCAGTTGCTTTCCAACCTTTCCCATTCGGTTCACCTGGCTCAATGATTGCTTGCAAGCAGTGCTTCCAGATATAGGCTTGGTATGACGCTCTTTGGGAATGCTTCAGCAGGCAATCGGACGTAGGTGGTAGGCTTTCGCTGGCATATTTTCCTAGCCGAAACATGATGTAGCGTGTCTCGTTGACATCTTTCTGATCCTTGTGTCCGTACAGAGAGCATACAAACTTCTCAAGGGAAATTAAAGTTGTAGCTGATGGACTCAATTCGTTGCCGAGCATCTGGAAAGGTTTGTGTTCTCCGTCCAGTAGCGTCTTCCATGCTTTTTCTTTGCCTTTCCCATAGAAAGAGCTGACAGAGTCACAACCTAAATTGTGTTAAAAGCAATACTATCAGTTTAAGTTGCCGACTTAACAAAGGGAAAATAAGAAATGATTGCTAGATACGCATTTCAACTTACCGGTAAATGCGTGGAATGCTATAAGGGAACTTGCAATGTGCTCTGGCAATGTATCAGCAATAGCCTGAACTGAAATTATTCTTGATACGTTTCGAGCACCAGTCATGAAGTACATTGAAGCAGAAATCTCTGGCTGATGTGCCACCATCAAGACCAAAACATCAGTGTCTGGACTTTTAATACAAACCGATTTGTAGGACGACTGAGAGGCGTGGCTCGAATGCAGAAGCATGCGCGTATCAGCTTCCTCGTGATCGCTACACAGCTCTGCCACCCTTGAGACAAGTACGTTCCCGCTTTCACTAGAAGAGGAGTACTTCAAGCATTCTTTATCGCGGGTGCAATAAAATAGAAGATTCCCAAGTTGCTCTGAAGTCAGCTGGGTCCATCTGTCAGCAAGAAAGCGTATCAGGGAAGTCTTATTTTTTCCATTTGAGAGGAACTTCTTCCATTGCGTTGGAGTCGCCTGCAAACCACTGTAGATTTTTATACACGTGCTTCCTCCTTTAGCTCTTCCGCAACGCTCATTATCCTTAATGCTAAGGTCAGCATAAGAATCTGCAACAAAATCAATGCGGGCAGCACCATGGTGCTCAGCCAAATGCTTCAGTCGATTGAAGACTGACGTCGCCAATCCTCCAAAAGTTGCTGGGATCGTGGTGGTCATCTGTAGCAAGGCCATTGCATCAATCACGATCGCACCATCTCCAGGCAGTCTTTCGATGCACAAATCAGGAGCCCTCCTTTCAAGAATGTGCATAAGCTTGGCTTTGCTGGTCTTTGTTGGGTGCCCATCGATGGTAGCAAGACTCAATGGATAAATATCAAGTGAGAATGACAAGACATTTCTCAAATTGATTTCTGGCTTTGCGCTGGTAGCAAAAGCTTTGCACAAAGATTGCGTGAGCTCTTTAACACGACTTCCTTGCCTTTGCTGCTGCAAATTTTTGTGGGTGGAATGGACGTGGAAAAGGTTTTCAGTTTTGTCTTTTTTATGGGCGCAAATAGATCTGGGGAATCACTAAAAACTTTGTCTTGAAGAAAACTGTTGAACAATTTCTCTCCAATCAATTTCGCCTTTAAAGTCCATCCTTCAATATCTCCGAGCCAACAGCACCACTTGACAAATGGAGAAGATCTTTCTCTTCAAGGTCAAAAGGATCTACCATGCTCTGAATGATGGAGATGACGCTCTGAACATCTTCTTCATGGTTTTTGCAGCTAGTCTGGTCAAGGTTTTTGCGTTGCCTAAAATACACGAAATGAGCGGATTTGAAACGGCACAACGAAACTATAGATCAGAGCTATACGAATATAGCATTGTCATCAAATGACATTAAAAGCCAATTGATACAACCAAATGGGCAAGTACGGTGTTACCTTGGGTCTTTAGTTGCACCAGACATCAGCAAGCATTGCCTTGTTATGGCAGATCGTTCTGGCTGCGACAAAATCCAACGATGGACTGCACCTCGATTCAAGGTAAAGCCGATCAGACCACCTTTGGTTTTTGAATCTCTATTAGCGGTTTGCTCAATAGCTTGGTCACACGCGATCGACGAAAAGCCGTAATGATCTTGTCTTTGAACTGTCCATTGGGACTGCAGCTTCGACAATGCATCTATACAAGAGTAATAAAGTAGCATGAGAACTGGGCTTCGCATGAAAGATGCCTAGCTTTATTGACTCTTATCCTCGACCTACCGGGATGAGTTTCTTTCAAAGCCATCATCTCCAACCAATACACAGACGCATATCTCGAATAGTTGACTCTATCCGCTACAAAAAAACAGGGTAGCATCGAACGCAGAGAGGAAAGGTGGAGAGACCAGTCGTTTGTTCTTGTTGCTCGGATGAACTTCATCAGCAATCCTATATGTGCATGAACAGTAGAAATAGCTATCACTTATACAGTAAGATCAATCTTCAAATAAGAACAATGCATGATCACCAGCTATAAGACTTACCAACAACATCAACGTAAGAACTCCAAAGAGAAAAGGTTGGGCATTCTTCGTTGAAAATAGCTATGAATTCGTTGTACTCCGCCAATATACTCTCGCATTGTTGCAATTCGATGCAATCTAGCAGATCATCTACAAACGCGCTCTCAATTCTATCCGTGTACTCAGCTATCTCTGACTGTCTCTCCGCAGATAAACTTGCCAAGAATTTCCTGAACCTTATCCTTTGAAGGGCTTCGTACATGACCTTGTGGCATCTCATGCTACCATTGTAGAATTTTCCACTCAGTATTCCGTTCACAGACTCCTGTCCTGCAACTCCAGATTCAACAAGAATGTCCTGAAATATAATAAAATAGTAAAAAATGCAAGCGATGACATTGGTAGCAATACTGTAATTGCGTAATCATGCGGCTCCTACTAAACTGTGATAAATAATCGTCGGTAAAATAAGTTATAACTCACCCGGAGACCTGCGTCTCCAAATAGTTTGCCAATTGCACCGCAAAATGACATCGCTGTATGGAAGCCTCCAAGACAAATAATGATTTTTTCCATCATCTCTTCATTTTTCCAGCGTATATGCTGGGCTTTAGCATATATTGCTTCGTCGAACACGACCACAACGCTATCCAATTGTAATTTCTGCGCAATCTCAAGACTTTTCGTGAGCACGGTGAACACTGTGGAGTATTCCGTTGGAGACGCATCGACAACAGGTAAGTAGCTGATTCGTGCCACTGGAGGTATCTTGTTGGCACACAGAACGGTGTTAAAACCAGTCCAATCAGGAAAGATTGGTTTTCCATTGAACTTAAGAAGGATGTAGAGCATATCGAGTTCATTGGCATGTTTCTGGAGTACTAAATCTTCCTCTTTGTTTAAAAAGCCACAAACTGATCTCATGTCTGGTGACTTCCTCTTCCCAATAGCATAAGGCAGAATAGATGTTGCAGGGCATTCTAATGATTTCTTTCTTACTTTGGGTATGCTAACAGAGGGAATTGTGTCATCAGCAGAAACAACTTGAATTGCAATGCCATTCGTAACATGCGTGGTCTTCTTAGTCTCTTCTCCGAAATCGTCATTATCCCACACCAGAATTGTGTGTCTTGAAGGCATAATTTCTTTCGGTATAACTGCATGGGTGTCGACATTTAGCATAGCTAAAGCTGTGTCATATCGAAGCGTCGAAGAGTGTGAAATGCAGTGTCCAAATCCATTCAGTATATCAATTATATTGGAACATCCAGAAATCTGCCTTACAGCAAGAGCGAGAGCAACTGACTTTGGGGTTAGTTTTCTTCCCTTATTAGCAACAAATACGATATCTTGTGCCATAGCAAGCAGTTTACGCTCATCTTCTTCCTCAACTTGGACGGGTTCTTCCAAAGATGGTTCGTCGGACAAACCCAATACCCATGCCAAAAAGTTGTATATCATTGTAGGCAGCATCGCCTTCGCTTGCTCATTGTTAATGTCTACTGATGTAGGGGGCCACACATTGGTGAAATCTGGTGTTTCGACAAGGCTCTTCCTTAACAATAGAGCTGCCTTGTAAAGGTAAGCTAAGGAATTTTTCCCAGCAAATCCTGCATTGAGATTTCCTGAAAAATTGTCTGTGTCTTCGCTCGAGCTGTCGTCATTACCAAACGTGAAGTTATAAGATTCTTTCAGATTATTCTGAAGACTCAGTTGCTCTTCCAGCACACTGCCTGTGTCGACATACTCACAATAAACCAGTTCACTTTTGATTGGATTGTCTGGTGCATAGAATATTAGCTGTGGGAAATCTTCCAGCAATCTCTGCTTCAGTCTGGTTGTGCGGTAATTCGATGCATCTAAATTTTCCGTTGCAGCTACCAGGGCGACGAATTTTTCGTATAGCTTTCTCAGCTGATAAACTTTATGTTTTCCTATTATATTTTCCTCAATAACCTTGTTGCAAAACATTAGATAGGACTTTTGATAAAGCTTTAGACGACCTGCATTTTGTGGAATCAATGCATTATTGACTACTCTAGTATAATTCTTGTAGCAGCGATTGTGGTAGCGCACTTCAATGGCGACACAGTCCTTGTCACGTATGTGGTGAAGGATGCTTTCGTCTTGCCTGTCTTGTGCAGCTTTACGCAGTAGTCCAGCGTCGATAGTTTCTGCTGTATGCAACCTATCAAATATGGTTTTGCCTGTTTTCTGAAAATGAAAGCAACATACATGTTGACGACGGAACTACTGCAGAGTACTTTCACAGATACAAATACTGTACAACCACGATTATACCTTCAACTTTTGAAACAACTGAAAATAGTATTTTTAATAATTAATTGAAAATAATATATGTATATCCCAAGCATTTAAACTCTGAAAACATTGAAACTATCATCTCGGGGTTCTCCATGTTCCTGCATATAAGTTTGAAACAAATACAGAGTATGGAAGCTACCCCATCAAAGCCACGCCCCATTTCAAAGAAACAGCGATTTTCTTACAATATTTCAAAGAAAGTATTATTACATCGTGCTAAACATTTATTTACAAATTGTGGGCAATACCTGGTTATTTCTTTGCAAAGATAAATATGCACGTGTGAGCAGTATATCATTGAAATCGTAATAATTATAGTTCATGGCGAAAATTTGTTCTTACCGTGTCCCTCAGATATTGAGTCTTGCGCTGACAAATTATGCAAAGATTTGGAAGCACATGACTGCTTCTGGGATTTGATTCCGGGAGATTTTGAAGAGAAGATCTTGTTCGTTTTGCAGGAAGCTCTACTTCAATGTCGTCAATAGATTGCACCTGCTGATTATCACTGGAGAGTTGTTGTGGTGCGTCGCGGCTTGGGACTGCATCCGACCTTTCTTGTGCTCTTTTCAGTTTCGAAACATCAGTGAAATAATTGTAGCATTTAGCGTGAAAGAAATATTGAACGCAGTGTTCATTATCACAGTCTAGATCTGGACAAAGAGTGAGGGATTTTCTTGCAACTGCCGATGCTGGTTCGTCATATTCAAGCCACTCTTTCCGTCTTGCAATGAACTTTGAGAAACGTTTGCTTGAAAATTGAGTCAATATTCCTGCCGTGCCAGGAAAATGGATCAAGCAACGTCTACTGTTGTGGTGGTCACTAGCTTCTGCATCAGACAATTCCATGTGGCTCGAGAAAAGGCTGCACACATACTGACAACAAAATTAATGTTCGATGATTTCGCAACCCACACACAAGCAATGTTTGTGTTCGTTCTGTCAGCCTTGTTCTTTAGGGGTAGTTGCTATGCAACACGCTATTGACCAATCAGCAGCTGCGAGAAAATTTATTGGGGCGCGAGGACCCGCCAATATTTGAGACAAGAAAATTGAAGAAATATAATGGCGGACATCTCGAACGGAATAAATGTTACATGTTTGACCTTCGATAACAAGAAAACTGGCAACATTTAGGCTTGGGAACTTTTTTTGGCAGGTATACACAGTATAAAAAACTGACTGGCAGTGTTATTTTTTGTTCCCCAATTTTGTGCCACGAAGGTTAACGATATATGGCTACGGCCCACGGCCTATAACTTCAAATCAGGGAAAGCAACTTTGACATTGATAACAAGTGAGCCGAGTCGACAATCGAGGCGCCGTGAGTAAAATAAATGTTAGTTTGAGCCAGACTCTGACGAAGCAGCCAAGAAACAATAGTAGAATAGTGGAGTGGTTACATTTTCGAATTCTACTTCAGAATTTCCAAAAGCAGCAGTGTTATTGGAAGCAATTTCTCTCCTTGCTTTCGCTCTACTCAGCTCTGAAAAGCATGTGCTTTGACCGCTTCACGCACAGCCACTCACCTGAATTTCCCATCAGAAGATAATGGGCGTGACCTTTGCACCTTAAACAATAGCTGGTTCGAATGACGAATAGGTGTTGAATTTCAAAAGCCGTAAAACCAATGTAAACAAACAGTCGCGCGACGGTGATGGCTGCTGCTTCTTCAATCCGTTTGTGAAAGGAAGAACAAGTATTCTTCGAAGAACATCGACGTTTCAAAGGATAATATTTTTACTTGAAAACTGCTTCGCTCCTCCAAAAGCCCGTGATTTTTTTACTTGAGTAAAGTAACGACCATTGTTGATTTGTTGGGTCAAACCTCAGTGAAACAACATAAGAAATCGAAATTGTTGTGCGGAGAAAATTTTTTTCGAAGTTATTTGGGTGAAAATGTTGGTTCGCGGAAGGTTTTAAACTTTGTGCCACCCTGTCTACATTGCATGTATATTTAGAATGGTTTTGCAATGCTGATGTGATTATTTTCAGAGGCTGCGATCAAATCACTCTGTACACCGTTGGCTTGAGGACAAATTCCAGTTCATTCATTCTTCCGCCCGCTCTCGATGGCATGCAAATGAAGTCTGAATTACTTTACTACGATATTCTGCAGTACACAGCAAAGTTCTCGTGTGATTGCAGATTTGAGATCTCAAACATTTTGTACGGTAAATCTGCGCTTGCCTTCACACTTTTAACTTGTTTTCATGCATGCATAAACAAGACAGTTTAATCAATATTTCAGCAAGAATCCATGCACTCTAAATTCCTTGTCCATTTATCTTCACTCTGCTTACCGATCAAACCAAATGTAAAGACGATCAACAATTTAGTAGCAAGTGCTCATTTGAAGCGAATCCTGGGTGGATTCTTGGCAGCGCATTCATAAAGAAGAAGCAATCAGAACACTCGCTTCACAAGCGCTCGCCATCGATTGTTCACTAAACATCGCGCAATCGATTTCACCATGATTCACGATGGCCACAGCACCTCTGAGACCTGACACCACTTTGAATAGCATCTGCTGTCGTCATCAAGTCGTTGTCATGGCAATGGATTCATCAGAGTTTCCACTTCGCATTTCGTGGTGTTCTTGCAACTGCCAGCAAAGGGGCCAAAAGTAGTTGGCTTCTGACTTTATATTTATTGCCTATTTCACAACAGGAATCTCATTTCTGCAACCGAATGCAGTCTAACGATGTCTCCTTGCTTTCTGTTGTTCTTTTGTTGACACTGGATTGCAATAAACGGCACCTTTGGATTTCAATAGAAGACTGCACGAGGTGATGATTGTTGAGCCCTCGTGAGCCGTTTGGTGGGACTGCTCGATGGTGTTGTCTCGCATCCAACTCGAAATTCGTATAGGATTCCTTTTCGAAGGCAAATTTAAATAAGTTTAAGCTTGTGGAACATGCTATAAACCGCAGAACGAAATGTTAACAGGCTTTAATTTCCTATCATGGGTTAACGAAATGTTAACCGGCTTTACTTTCCTATCATGGGTTGGGAGTGCGTACATTTAAAGTGATTTTCGCAATAATTGGAGATCTTTGCAAAGTTAGTCACACAGTTGTCAAGACACGCATGTCTGTTTTGAAACGCGGGTAAATCGGTCATGCTATATAATAGCCCACAGAATTCGAAACAAACTGTAAGGAATCACAACTGTCATGTCATATGATATAAATACCTATCCTCTATCATTATCTGGGCTTTGTTTTGAAAATTCCTTCGCCAACTTACAGGAATTTTACAATGTGTTGACCTGATTGGAAATTTGCGGTGCATCCAGTAATTCGGTCACGTGAGGAAAACTAGTTATTATTCCCTGGAAAATGGTCAATATTTATAATTTTATAGCTCAAGGCATAGCTTCCACAGGCCTTGATAACCTAGTGATAATTCTTTTTCGATACGCTTTACAAATTTTCTGAACCAATGCAGAATAGCTTGACTTTGGTAAATAGGTCACAATGGAATTGCCCCTATACATCCAATGTGTTTATATCAGAGTATAAAACATTAATATGTTCTTAAACATAACATTTTTGCAAGAATAGTATACCTGCAACCCATAGCTCTGAGAATCGGTCATGGCTGATGACAATTGCAAGGCAAATGGAAGGTCAGCAAACTGAAAAGACAGATTGCATAGAAGGCTTAAATCGATTGCACAGTGAACATGAAAAATTAAAGAAACAGATCCATGGAATAAGTACATCTTCAAAGTCTTGACTTGCTATAATCTAAATCATATGAAACTTAAAATGCCTATCCATATGCGGGCTGTGGGGTTTCTACAGAAACATGCACTAGTAACCGAAATATCAAATATTTTTAGAGTTGGAGCTGTCTTCAAATTTTAACTATTTTTGAAAGTCTGCATAAGGACCATGTAAGCAATCTAACTCGACTGACCCAAGAAGATTTGACCTTCAGAAGAAACAAGAAAATTTTGCTTTAACCCGTTGAGTCCCACATTGTTTTGTGGCTTTGGTTAGCCTCGTCCCACAGTTTTTAAGCATTTTGTGAACTTGTCACTAAAACTGCTCTAAAATGCCGAATTTTCAAGCGATTGAAATAATTCCTTTTGCATATTAACCCCTTGATCTACGGCAGAATTCACAAACTAATCCACTTGATCATCAACATTCTGCTCATCCTTGCTTGCACTTTCGATTTCGGAGGGCTCTTCTGAATCAGAATCATTTAAAATCTCCGAGATTTCTTTCCATGCATTGTCAAAAGCACTCAAACAGTTGATGCTATATCTTCAGGAGTATGCAGAAACACCTCAAAGTAGAGAGAGAAGACATTCTTGCGTGTAAACATAACATTTTCTCCTTCGACGCCGCCTTATCGAAGCGCCCTCATCAGCTGAGTGAAAACCGTTCAACGGGGAAAATACTATTTCACGCTGCAATTCAACATCAATATGTAAACAAAACGTGTTTTGTGAGGGCTATTGTGTCTAGAACAATTGAGAAGTGTTTAGAACAACAGAAACCTAGCATGAGACAAGATATCAGCGCATTTTCATTGGTCAACAAGGATACGGAATAGACCGTATCCGGGACCAAGGCTAAGTGAAACGGCCAAACGGGCTAGGGGATAAACCGTATTCGGGGCTCAACGGGTTAAACGTTCCTATAAAAAATCAAAAGCGTCCATGCGAAATAAAATCACAGGATTTTCAAGTAGACATCAACATCTTGAAACTAATGTTCAGCATTCTCTCATGATTTTTGACAGCGGCAAATTCCCAAGGTTTTCACAATCCAAAGCAAGAGGAAAGAGAAGAACATGACTGTAGTTGTCAGAAATTCAATCATAGAAAATTGCAATGATCCAATTTTAATTACTGACCTACTCTTCAATGTATATGCCCACAGCTTCATCGGAATTAACCTTAGCCCTTTAGAAACCCAATTCAGGACATAGGTTGTAGCCTGTAAAAACCTGATTTTACTGTCATTTTAAATTTGGCAAAAAATCCCTCTGCCTGCCAAATACTCTTTAATCATCAGCATGTGTAGGCTATCTGCCATTTGCCGGAAAACAACAAATAATGGCTTTCACAAATTATTCTCCAGTGGGTGCTTCAAGGTACGTAGGCTACAATGGTAACTACAATCTCAGGAGCAAAAGGGTACATAGTGTCAGTCTATCACTTCCCAAAGTCCATGGACAATTGGACTGCCCCCAAACCACGATAGTTGAACGCCTTGGGCGATCCATGCCCTCCATAACCTACTCTTTCTTTTTTTTTCGATAAGAAATGGACGTCCGAAAAGTCAAACCACACTTCAGCTTTCTGTGCTATTCAATTTGAAAACATTACCAAGCTTCTATCATTCTATGCAATAAAACATCGGTGCAACTACTCCAATAGAGAGTGATCATTATCTTCTGTGTGGAGACATTTTAAAAACAAAACAGTATGAGACACAGCATCAGAAATTTCAGAATACGCTTGAGTGTTGCTTTTAAACAGCTGAAAGATGATGCTGCAAGTGCAACTGAAACACGTGAAATGTGACAGAGTTTCTCGATTCATATTTAAATGGGAACAAGCGCACGGAAAGCTGATTTTTATCACTTGAACACACCGACCGGTAGGCCAATAAGGGAAACTAAACAAAATCCAGCTGCACATTGGGTTGGCCTGACCACTGTTGAGCAGCTGTTCAGACAGCTTTGAACCTCAGTGCTCCAAGAGTCGTTCGTTGTATTGAATTCCAGCGAAATGAGGAAACAGCTATTGAATCTGGCGGTGTTTATCAGAATGTCAGTGATTGGCAATTCTCTTACCTGCGTTTAGCTGATGCTCCACGATGGTTGGTCCACAGCTACAACGAAATACAAATCAGCAGCTTCCAATAACGAGCGAGCCAACGAGAAACGAGAGAAATCCTCAGCGAAATGGCGGCCAATAAAACAGCCGAATCACACAACAAATATAATCATGCAAGTTTGCAGTAATTATGCATTAGAGCATATTTTGACTGAATTATTACCAATAATACAATAGATAATTATGCTTTCACGCAAATTTATGATAATCTACTCTAAGCTGATTATTTTGTCAATAGTCGTTCCAGGCCTCGTCCGTTTCATAATGGCAGCCCATAATTGATATACACTGATATCTGAGCAAAAGTACATTTACTGAACTAGGCCTAGTTTATACTGTCATTATGGACAGTCAAATGGCCATGAAGACATTCGAAATGTCAAACAATATTGAGACAGTTTCAACTGTGGATGAAATTTACAAATACAGCAAAGAACAGCAACAAGAAATCCTGGCTAAGAAACCTTGGTCAAAGGAGTATGTCTTTGTTTTGAAAGCATTTTGAGTGTATCGTGTCAATAATGACTGTTGTGTACATCAGATAAATTAAATAGCTGCCTAAACTTGAATGCTGCAATGAGTTCAATAGACAGTAGCTTAATACTGGAAAGTTACTAAGGTCTAAGACCTACTGCTGCTGCATTATAGCATAACGTAGCTAGCTCGCTACAAGTTACAATTTTCTATGAAATAGAAGGCTAAGAAATTACTTAAAAACCAATTAAAAGAGCTCTATACAGAATAGTAACAACTATAGAAAAGTTACTAAATATCTTAACAAAAAATCGTTTCAAAATTAACTAGTTACCTTGTTGCGCCACATCAAGCTTTTACTTCAAAACTCAGGCCGCCAATCAGCCCCGACTGCATCACTTGCATTTTGCGTGGGGAATTTCGAGTTTTGTGCAGCTCAAACTGTGCAGATTTTTCTGCGCAAGACAATTTATTAAACAATAGAAATTAGCAGTTTATATAAGAAAACTACTTATTTAGTATAGATTTCGTCTAGAAATTGCGCAGAATGGGCGTTTTCCAGTGAATAATTGCGCGGGTGCGGATTAGGACGTCAATCTGCGCGGGAATTAATTCCCCGCGCACTACATGAAATGTAGTTCTGCAATCAGCACCTTTCGTCAGTCGCTATAAATGTCTTGTATTTCGTAATGTTGTTCTCTTGCAATCTGTAATCCCAAGCCTTCGGGCGGGCTGGCTACCCTCCGCTATATCTGCCACAATTATAGATCCTACAACATCATACACTCACTTATTATTGCATCAACGCCTCAATCAACTTACATACTGTGAATACAGAGTGTGAATTGTTCTGAGGGAAATGACAGGAAATTACCACTTGAGAGGCGTGACAGAAACACTTGTAAAGCACTCGAAAAAGCCAGCGTCAATGGAAAGTCTTCCCCAACTTGCTTGACGTTGTGGCGGGTAAATGTCAAAGAGAAGCAAATCCTCTCCTGCTCGCAAGGATCACTCACTATAGTTTATGAAGCCATCCATCGTATTCAGCATTGCATCTAGTATTATAATGGCTATTAAAATAGTCACCCTCTTGTAGTAGTTTGTCGGGAATCGTCTGGAACAGAGCAAAGACCTTGAACACTTCCTCCGCAGAGGTTACAAAGTAAACATGTCGCGTTATATTTCAACACGCTTTCGTTGCCCCACTCCAAAATTTTGGAAACGTATAGTCAGATCGTTGAACAATATTGTGCGACTTTAAAATGAAAAATCCATTTTGAGCATGGCAATCTACGACCTGCCAAAATTGAAATTTGTTTTCCATTGTAGCCCCGCGAATTTTTATTTATTATGCTATCTCAGCACATGAGTCGAATCAACGTCAAAATAGCTTTCAGATGGTATTTGAACCATTTCTGTGATGCGTGTTTATCTGACGTTATTTTCGAAGCATATTTTGATCAGGGGGTTATGCTGAAGCGGCACGAAAGTTACGAGGCCGATATTTTGCGTGTTTTCCACATCCTTTTGAGCTGAAAATTAGGGGTGCACCGGATCGGAAATTTCTGGTCCGGCCGGATCACCGGATCTTGCTCCGGCGTTAAGATCGATCCGGCCGGATATCCGGCCGGAGTAGGGTGGTTCAAAAAAAGTCGACTTTCAAAATGTTACCGGGGTCAACGCAAAAAAGTTGTGAAATAGGGTAAAAACGTTGCATGCAAAAGTAAAATCAATTCGAAGCACGTTTAGAACTCTCGAATCATCGTTTTGTGTTCTGCTGCATAGCGACTTGAACCGCACTAGCGGTGATGGCGAGCAGATGCAAAAGCACCGCCTTGTCAATCATTCTCAGCAGCAAGAGGAGTCAGGTTTCGCAAGGCGTCTTCAGACAACTCAGCAAAAAACTCTCGGCCCATCGTGGCAACTCTCCTTGCAAACTTCATGGCGTTGGTTTGGTCTTTCAACCTTTATTATTTCACTCTGGACCACATTGAAATAGCCTTTTAGGGTGCTTATCAAAAAATGTAGCCATGGTGTAGCTAAGCAGATTCGTAATCGTATGCAACATTCGAAGAACAAAAAGCTGAGATATCGACCTCTGAACGTTGACTGATTGTTTCTTAAACAGCGCGGGATAACTAATTAAAGATCATTTCATAC
>OFHS01004284.1:0-10434 GCA_900245855.1 Calvadosia cruxmelitensis | reverse complement strand
GGAGGACAGTTACGGCGGACTGGTATGACGAGAGCTCGTCGTTATTGTGCTGGTCATGAGAGAGTTGAGCAAAGTCGAAATCAGGGAGGAGGACGGCGTCGACGGCTGCTGAAAGTTCTACTTGGGAGAGGGCGTCGGCAACGACATTCTGGCGGCCAGCGACATGACGGATGTCAGTGGTGAATTCTGAGAGAAACTGGAGATGGCGAGTTTTCCTTGGCGATTGGTTGGTAGCGGAGGCGACAGTGGTAGTCAACGGCTTGTGGTCTGTATAGATCGTGAAGGGTTTACCTTCGATAAAATGGCGAAAATGCTGGACGGCAGAGTACATGGCTGGGAGCACTTTGTCAAAGGCACTGTAGTTCTTTTTGGCGGCTGTTAGCTTTCGTGAGAAAAACGCAAGAGGAACGTATCGTCCATCATGCTGTTGATCCAATAGACCTCCGATGGCGAAGTCGGAAGCATCAGTGGTGATGCTCGTGGCTGTGCGAGANCAAGAGGAACGTATTGTCCATCATGCCGTTGCTCCAATTGACCACCGATGGCGAAGTCGGAAGCGTCAGTGGTGATGCTCGTGGCTGCGCGAGAGTTGGGGTGATGCAACAGAGTGGCGTGGGCTAAAGCGGTTTTGGCGGTCTCAAAAGCTGTTTGGCATTCCGGTGTCCAAGTGATTACCTGACCCTTACCACTGGAAACAGCATGTAGTGGGGCCAATGTGGCAGCGAAGTGGGGCACGAAGCGGTGGTAAAAGTTTATCATGCCAAGGAACTTTTGCACGGCCGTTATCCGAGAGGAGACCGAAAATCTGTCGGAGATGCTCGGCGTGAGCGGTGGCGTCAGAACTAGCCACTAGAATGTCGTCCAGGTAGACGAATGCGAAAGGAACGTCCCGAAGGACGCCGTCCATGAGGCGCTGGAAGGCCTGGGCGGAGTTTTTAAGCCGAATGGCACACGGATAAATTCCCAGAGGCCAAACGGGGTAACAATAGCCGTCTTCGATACATGTTGAGGGCTGACAGTGATCTGATGGTATCCTCGAACCAAGTCCAATTTCGAGAAAATGGTGCAGCCATTCAACCAGCCATGGAAATCGTGGATGTTTGGCAATGGATAGCGGTCGTCGACAGTGACATCGTTCAATCGGCGGTAGTCACCGCAGGGCCTCAGTCCACCGTTTGGCTTGCGGACAACGTGAGGGGGCGATGACCAGGGTGAATCAGAGCGATGAATGATGCCTAAGCGCTCCATGTCCAGAAACTCAGCCTTTGCGGCAGCGAGCTTTTCTGTCGGCGGGGCGGTGATCAGGTGATGCACGCGATATGATGTCGTGTTGTCCAGCGCGGCGACCACATAGTGATATTTGGTGTGGTCCTGAGTCACCAGCTTGATGGCGAAGTGAGATTCAGCCTGGGCGAACCACGTCTCCGGGTTGTTCGTCCAGAACATTGGCAGCTTCAGAGCCACGGCCTGAATTGTGTGGATAGCATGCGCGGTCGCAATGTTAGGTGGCGAAGGAGCCGCGTTGTTGGCCAGGGCGGCCGTGACAATGGCATCAATCTCCGCTTGTTGATCGGCTGTGAACGGCATCGTGAGACGTGTAGCGACGATAACAAGTGAGAATCGGATCCTTGCGTGTTTAAAAGTTCGACACGAGAAGACTGTTTATTACGAAAAGTAAACAAGATGATCAACGCAACAGGAATACAATAAAACGGAAGTAGAGAACAACAGTTACATATTTGCTATTGCGTTAGCTAATTACGGTCGCTACAGTATGCATTC
Organism: Calvadosia cruxmelitensis; assembly: GCA_900245855.1. NCBI lineage: Eukaryota > Metazoa > Cnidaria > Staurozoa > Stauromedusae > Kishinouyeidae > Calvadosia > Calvadosia cruxmelitensis. Next base: position 8,652 of record OFHS01004284.1, on the reverse strand, counting down.
AGCTGACGTTTTGTAGTGGGATTTGTTTATTGGTTCTCAAACAATTTCTTCTGCCGCTTTCACTTCGATACAATTTAAAGCTTTAGCGCAAATTTCATTACTAAAGTAAGCAGAAGTTATATCGTGTTGGTATTTCGATTGAAGGCTTGTGGACTGTATGGCAAGTGACATTGATTGCGAGTAATATCATTGGTGACTGCATAAATTCATTCGAACGGATTTGCCAATAATCATTGCCTGGATGCGTTGTGCCTGAATTTCAATGATACCTGCAGACCTAGCGGTCATGGATGGTAGGATGTAATAGGTTGTTCAGTACCAAATATTCGTCAATTGATATAACTGTGTGAATCTCTGTATTGACAGCTTGGATTGTCATTCAACATCGTCATAACGGTTCAGTTGATTTCTATCGCGATTGGCAAAGCTACAGGGATGGCTTCGGTGATGTCCATGGTGAATTCTGGCTTGGTAATGACAACATCCATGAACTGACAAAGGAGGGAGACATGAAGATTCGATTTGATCTTTTTAATGGCACAGAGGAACGTTACGCCGAGTACGACAGCTTCAGCATTACTAATGAAGCAGACGACTACCGACTCTCTGTTGGAAGTTATTCTGCAGGTGAGTAGTTAATTCTTTTCATAGGAATAAAATGCTCAGTTTTGAGTCATGCCTAATAGACCATTTTCACAAGCTACCATTTTGGAAAAAGCAAGTGCATTTTGGGGAAGTTTGATGTCTCCGTGATTTCGGAAAATGGAGAAAGTTGGATTTGATACTGATGCAGACTTCTTCAAGCTGCGCTACTTTGCTTAATTAAATTATTCTCGTTAATATTATGGGTCAGAAACCAAGCTTTTTCGCTACTTCAGGCACTCAACTTGCCCCACAATGCATTGGTTTTTCCCATAATGGTAGCTCGTGAAAAAGGTCTATTGTAATTGTTTTGCTAACAACAACAGATGATATTGTGATACCAATCTCATAGATTCGAACTACTTTTACTTTGTGTTTTTACCTTACATTTTTATTAAGATCTTAAAACAAAGCCAGGCCTAGCTATAATAACTGTCATCGAGAGAATATAATCATTCTATCAAATCTTCAAGTGGGATACAATTTTATTCTAAAACATTCTATTACTTTCTGGTTGACTAATTGTAACTATGTTCGGAAAAGTGAACCAAAAAAACTCGGATTGGAGAAAACAAACAAGCATGGCTATGAACACCATTCCGCTTTTAAAAACTATCAGAAAAAATCTAAAAAGAATACTAGCAGTTTGCTTAAACTTGTTTTTCTTTCTCTTTCTTGGAGAAGGGGCCGCTGCTAGAGGAGTAGTCCATGTTTTTATTTACTGTGGTAATTTGTAGACGGCTACTGCTGATATTGAAAAGCGAATAGACTAAAAATCCACGAGACGCTAGATCAGATGTCAAGGATGGTGTCTAACACGAACCCGCGTCATTGGTTTACTATAATAATCCAGATCAAACCCTTTAAGGTTTACAGGATTTATATTAAATTGTTGTAATGTACTACATCTAGCTATAATTATTCCAGTTCTCGTTTTCTTCATCAGACATTTATTTCACAAGAGAATCAAGCATAATAGAAACTTGCAAATAAGTAAAACTATTACTTCACAGCTGCAGTAAATTTGATAAGTTTATCTCCAACAATTCAACAGGCGCTTACCCTACTGAAGCTCAGGACAGATTATCTTCAAAGGAAGATCAACTGTTTATTACCTGTTTGTTCTTGACGGCGATAAGATTAATTTCATTCCACTTGACAATTTCAGGCACGGCTGGGGATTCGTTTGCCAGCCATAACGCTGCAAAGTTCTCAACTAATGACCAAGATAATGACATCATCGGATCTGGTTGTGCCGTGACGTACAGAGGGGCATGGTGGTACATAGGCTGCCACAGCTCAAATCTCAATGGATTATATCTAAACGGATCAACAGATATCTACGCGAAAGGAATGGTATGGGGTTCGTGGAATGGATATCACTATTCTCACATCGAAACTACCATGAAGATTTCTCCCATCTGACGTCATTATGCCCAATCAATGCTGGCCTCAAACGATAAACGCACATGCAAAAGCAAATGATACAATGATTGTTATTTAAGACTGACTAATTCTGCAAGCCATACACAAGAGTAATCTTTATGGAAACGTCTGTTGACTAATGTTTGACGTAAAATGCAACCAGGTAGATCTGAATGCTCAATGTAGATCGTAGCTGAAGATTTTGAAACATTTCAACATAATTATGATGGAATGGATATGTAACTAGCAAGGATAACATTTCAAATTTTTGTTTGTTTGTTTGATTGTTTGTTTGTTCGCTTGTTTGTTTGTTTGTGTCTGTTTGTTTGTTTGTGTGTTTATTTATTTGCTTGTGTGTCTGTTTGTTTGTTTGTTTGTGTATTTGTTTGTTTGTTTGTCTGTTTGTTCTACTGGCACTGTTGCGTATAAATCAGGAAATATTTCAAACAGAAGTCATCCCTTGACGGACACTTCTTCTTCTTCCTCTTCTTGTTAGTCGTCATACGCCTGCGGTGCTTTGGCGGCCATGATGGCTTCTCAGCTCCATTGCATGACTACGATACGGTGCTGTGGGATTGGGTGACGGGCGGTAGCCTTCTCGACAATGGAGGACACTGGTGAGCCACACCAACGTCGAAGTCCATTAATCCAGCACTGCCTAGGTCTACCCGGAAGGCGCTGGTAGGAGATTGGCAAACTGTCAATCAGCGAAGGATGGGGTGTGTGGCGCATGAAGTGGCCAAGCCAGCTGTATTGTCGGCTCATAACCATCTTTTCAGTAAGGCACCATCTGCCATCAATTAAGAGATCAAGTTCTGCATTTGAAACAAAGTCACTCCAGCTGATGCCGAGCAACAACCTCCAAACATCACGACCAAAAACGTAGATGGAATCAGCGTCAGCGGCTTTGACTGTCCAGGTGCAAGCACCATACAGAACGTTTGACATTACAAGTGCCATCACAAGGTGTAGTTTTGTTTCCATCTTCATTCGGCTTCTCTTAAGGAAGGAGCATGTGTTGAGAGCCTGCCTACCCATGGCAAGGCGGCTTCTTATCTCGTGTGTATCATACATATGCTTGTTGATGATGCAGCCAAGATACCTGAATGAGGACACCTGTTTGATCGTGCTGCCATGCAGGCTGATAGTCTCAGAGGAATTGATTGGTAGGTGCTCAGTCTTGCCAAGGTGCAGCTTGAGCCCATAGGCTGTTGCAAACTCATCAAACTCAGGCAACATAATTTCAGCATCAGATGCAGATCCTGCAAAGAGAGAGAGAGATCATCAGCATATCTCATTTCTGCAAAGTTAGCGCCATGAACATCAGGGAGTCGAATATTATGATGCTTGATCCTCGACGGACGCGATTATTGGTTACAATGATCGTCCTTTTCAGTGCTCAATCTTCATCGTCATCATTTGTTTCTTTTCCAATCAGCGTATATTTTTTCATTGAGCACATATGTCATAAATCAGGGAGAATTTACATACTTTTTACTGAGTTATGCTAATGGAAAATGGATATTGAACCGCGGATAAAATTCTGACAACAGTACTACAAAATAATAGTCCAGATGAATCTAGCTGACGCAACATGAACAATAGGCGACGTGGAAATGACTCAAACGGAGACCAATCATAGCTAGCAGCAAGAAGAGAAAGTGAGGAGTGGAGGTCACAAGGACAAAGCATTTTGTTTTGTAGAGTAATGTCCCGAAAATGTAAGATTTCATGCTGCAATATGATGGTCAAAATATCTCAAACATTTTCGATGTTACATAAAATGTCTTATACTACAGAGAGCCTGACAATAACTCAAGCTGACAAACGCTTACCCACCAGATATGCTTCTCATGTCGTCTTGTGCAGCATGCCAACATTCGTGCTGCTCCCGCTGTCCTGGGTCCACCTTTCAAGACTAACATGCACCTAGCTGTAATTCCAATGACTCCTGGACTCCTGGTGGCTGCTTCAAGGAGCTTCGCCTCAACATAGTTTTGTACAGGTGTGACAAGAAGACAGCTGTTTCAAGGTGAAGGTTCCCTGAAGCCGTACAGGGGAGCAAGTATCTTAATGATGGCTACAAAATATTCGCTGTTATGGTAGTTCAGTGTTAGTCCTATATCATTGGTAATATTCTCCATGGTGCTCAAAATAATATTTAGCATTCTCGGGAGGCGATGATTTCAGTAATTTGCCCCCACATGCAAATATCAGAAATCAGTGGCAGCGCCATCCTAAATTGTTTGGGGGACCAGGTTGGGGCAAAGCCTCTTGAAGCAGCTATCAGATGTCATTGGAACTACGGCTACGTGCAGGGTTGCCTTGTAGGGTGGACACAAGACAGCTACCTGGCAGGGTATAGAGGCGAAACCCCGGAAATGTTTTGACATTATGCCTCACAATTTGATAAATTAATTGCTTTCATCCGGATGACATTTTCAAACATCATTAATATGTAATTGCCTACGAATTAAATGGGTTACAGTAAGTTAACCAAAGCATGTAGCTTGCTATATTATAATGCTTAGCATGCTCTGCAAGAGATTGAATAGAAATTCGTTAACAAAAATGCCAATAAACAGGTTATCATTTTGTCTGATGATATGGTAGAATGACGAGTCTAACTATTTTCATGCTTACCACAAACAGCTCCGATATCCTGTAGATATGCTGTAGCTTTCGATTCCAGTGGATATGAATAAATCCATTACTTTTCTCAGTTCTGATTGGTCCGTCGAGTCTCGTTTAAAGAGTATGCTGGGTGAAATTACGATGTCTCAAAATCCCCTTCCCCTGATGGGCTTCTTGATGGACTTGAAGGAATTGAAAGCTCGACCTGGATAATCTCGGGGACGCCTTCCCCAGTCCACCCTCTGGCTCCCCCTGCCAGATGTTTGATTCACGCATCAATTATTACCCCATTTTACACGAAACAAGTTAGCCCTGCTTCGACAATTGAAAGAAAGCCCTGATTAAGTGCATTCATCATCATTTATTCAGATTATTCATCATTGCATTGCTTTTAGAGGACTGATAACCTAACGAACTAGACAACATTCGAGAACTCGCATTTGCCTTTTCGCATTTTAACCTGCCAATCTTTTTGAAGGTGGGTTTATTTTACGAGCAACACTCCATCTATCTTTGAATTGTTGTTTATAGGCATAATTTAGATAGCATACTTACGTCTACATGATTTCAGAAAAGCACGCTACGAGAAGACACCTGACAACTCCAACAGATTATGATTGAGGTCACGTTGCCACCTTTTCTGTCATTTTGTTTAAACTCGAACCCTTTTCATCGTGAGCACTGCAGCTATAACTCAGAGCAAACCATGACGAATCCACCTACTGCAGATGGTTCAACCAAGACCGAACCCTTCTTAACAGTTTGTAAGCAGCAAACAAGTAAGTCGGCAGGTGAACCCCGACATTGGGTAGCTCGCATCGTATTAAAAGGCTGCAATTATGCTGAGGTGAGGTTGAAGTGCAACAAACGTATAGGAATTAACAAGAAGAATGGTTTAGCATAATATTGAGAGACATACCAATAGGTTTCCAGCAGGATTTGACAAAAACGATGATAGATACTCACTAAAGATCGAGAAGGCAATGCAGTAGCAGATGTAAACAATTTTCATTCAACCCATTCGAACAAGAAACAAATTATTATACATTTCATAACAGTAGCCAAATAGTACTCCCCTAAGGTAGCATCTGATATTTAATAAATGCTCACAACATTGAACCATTCCAAGACCGCGTCCAATTTGAAGTGGTTAGAATATTGATCCCAAACAATCTATGACGGAATTGCTAATCCATACATATTTACCACCTCAGTACATTCTGCTGTGAAAAAGACAACACCATTACAAACCCCACAGATCAAATTATCAAACATTTGTGAATGTTTATCGTCGAATGTTTCAAATGGTGTGCTGGAAACTTGCTACTGCGACAAGCTTTATAACCGTTGATGTCCATGAGGTTAGTTTGTCATTGACTATGGCAAAGCGTGAGATGTATTGTCAGCTATAAGCTACTTTGGAATTATTACTGGTCTTATTATTTCTTTGCAATACAAATGTTGCTTCTGCGACATAAGTTCCATAAAGATTGCTTTTGTGCCGATCTCAAATAAACTTCGACCGTCAATGAATTTCCACCAACCCATTATTACTTTGTGCTTAATGTGTTTCCTATGACGCCGTGGTGGTTATCCATTCGTTGCTGTGAATACAAGTACTTTTGCAAAGAATTAAATCATTTCAGTGAAATCTTCATAGTTGTTTTGATGAGAGAAAAAAGATGTCCAGTCCAATGCTCCCAAACTATTCCTTTCGATTGCAAATCCGTTGTTCCGTTCAGATACAATCCGTTGAGGTTGGAATCATGACAATTTGTGTACCACCATGCCCCTAAATAGTTAACAGCACAACTAGGTCCGTGGCTGTCGTTATCTTGGTCTTTTGTTGAGAACTGTGCACCGTTATGGCGGGCAAGTGAATCGCCAGCAGTACCTGAAATTGTCAAGTGGAATGAAAAAAATCGTATAGCTGTCAATAACAACCAGGTCAAGTAAATGGATATTTCGTTGCGGAAAATCTTTCCTGAAATTCCGTTGCCTGTGCTATGGCACATTTTTGAAAGTAAATTAATCAAAGCTACGATTGTGAAGCCATATGATCGAAGTTTGAGCGTCTTGTAATGATTCAGCGTGTAAATAGCTAATTCTGTTTTTATATAACTAATTGATCTCAATGTTTCACAAAGCTTGAGTATAGTCTAGCTGGTATGCACTTACAGTCAGTTAATTTAGGATGCCGCATACCTTGCGATGATTGTAATTAATTAATCTGTGACGTGTTTGTTCATCATTTACGTATTGCTCTGTGACTGTGCGTTGGTTGCTCCCGTCAAGCTCAGGTGTTCCTGTTTCATTGACTGTTGCTGTTTCATTTAATGTTCCTGTTTATTGCGTAAGAATTTGTATAAATATCCTGCTATTATGTGATTTGCCAGTTTTCGTGTTAGCAGCGTTGCTGGAAGATGAAGAAATCTACTGTGCAAAGTGTCGTCATTGCGTCCAGAACTTTCGATATAAAAAGTTGCATCACAATCTCTTGTGAAATATCTGACCAAGAAAGCAGAGCTGTGATAATTATAGCTAAATGAACATTCTAATTCTTTACTATTTACAGCACTTTCTTTATATTTAATGTAGAAGTAAAACTGGTAAAGGAGACAATCATTCTGATGATAATTTTGCCTGTATTCTATATTCTTTGCATAGTTTTCAAAAGTCATTTGCTGCCGCCTCATCATAATAAACAAGGTGCATTTCTTAATTTCTTTGTCTTTCAAAGACATCACAATCTCAAAAAATGTTTTACAGAGTAGTCAAACATAGATAAAAGCACTGGTGCAAGTGTAACGTCGTAATATCGTTTGTCAGTGTTCCTGTTGTTTTTCACCCGCTGCGACGTTGATGTTTCCGTGTAAGGTGTAATTTATGTGTTGTTGTGAAATATATTCAGTGATCGCATAGTCGCTGAGCGAGGCGGTCGCTCGCCGTGTTCTTGATGTCTCTCTTCCTTCTGTCACCTAAATGATGATCTTACAGCAAGTGATGCTTTCCAATCAGCAGAGAACAGTTTCTGTTCTTGTATATTCAGTTCTTAGACCTAGTAGCATTGTATCATCAAAATAAAGTAGTTACAACTCACCAGAATAACTCCCAAGGGACAGCTGATAGTTGTTTGTTTCATCAGAAATGCTGAAGCTGTCGTACTCGGCGTAACGTTTCTCTGCTCCATCGAATAGATCAATTCGAATCTTCATGTCTCCGTTCTTTGTCAGTTCATGGATGTTGTCATTACCAAGCCAGAATTCACCATGGACATCACCGAAGCCATCCTTGTAGCTTTGCCAATCGCGATAGAAATCAGTTGCACCATTAAAACGATGTTGAATGACAATCCAAGCTGACAATACAGAGATACACACTGTTACTTTAATTGACGAATACTTGGAAGTGAACAGCCTATTCAATATTATCCTCCAAAACGTCTAGGTTCATAGGCAACACAAATATCAATGGCTTATCTGATGCCTCGTTATTTTGCTGAAATTTGATATGATACGTATGTATGTATGTGGGTATATATTTCTGAAAAACGACATGATATGCGAATTACAGTCAGAAGATGGGAATAATTAATTACAATCAAATAGTGAATAGCAAGATAGATTTTCATTAGATATAGAAGTTTTTTAAAGGTATAAATATTGGATGCTGATTGGGTTTTGAGGGAAAGAGAATTATAAGCATTGATGGCTCTAGCTGCGCAGGAGGACTTGTGTCGCTGACTTTTGCACAGAAGATACTCTAGGCGCCCGTGTGGGGTAAGGTTGAATAACATGCTAGCGTCAATATCAACAAGACCATTAGTAATTTTGTAATAGTAAATTAAATCAGCATGCAGACGGCGTCGTTGAAGACTCTCAAGGGACTAGCTGGTCCGCGCTGCTAACGCAGCTGCGTCCAGCGTCGTTGCTTCGCATTTGGATGGATGTT
>OFHS01004283.1:0-13356 GCA_900245855.1 Calvadosia cruxmelitensis | reverse complement strand
TGTTGTCTGTCTGTCGGTCTGTCTGTGGGTCTGTAAGTGCCCTCGAAATGCGTCCTCCGTTGAGCTCTTCTCCGCCGAGATCGTTACTTTTCCACACCTCCCTTTTACAAAAGTCGCAACAGGAATGCCGTCTTCTCTGAATGGGAGCAATCGCATACTCTCCTTCTCGACAGCGGCGTAGCTTTTCACGTTTAAAATTAACGTTTTCATCGCAGCTTCGCCATTTTGCTGTGTTTCTTCGCCATTTATTATTGCTGCGTGCACGGAACAATAGTTTTGTCGTCACGTGATCAAGCTGCGAGACCGAAAGATGTCACCCTACCTTCCGGTACGTCACGTTTCGGCGCAGACGTTTTGGCGCCTGATCGTTTTGACGCCAAGACGTTTGGGCGCTGGCTAATCAGAACGAAAAGCTTAGGACAACTTAATCATAAATACAATACTGTGTAGTGGACATTACCTGCTACGAGGCAAAATAGAGAGAGAGAGAGAACAGGCGGGCGAAGTCCGCCGTATAGGTGCGTTATCATTCGTCCATCTTATTTACCCTCAACCTGATAGACTAACATGCATTATGCTGAGTCCTGCCGTTGGCCCCGGCGGCGTAGCCGCTAGTCATCTCTAAAAGGCTAAATAGGACTCATCTTTGAAACGAACAGTTTATCTTTGGGTATTAATGACAACTTGATGTAGCTACATACCATCAGGGATAACACTAGCGTAGATGTAATCAGGACTGGCGTAGTGAATCCAATCAAAGCCAGATTCAGCGGCAAGACCAGCAAGTCGTCTCAGCTTATTTCTATCTCGATCTGACACTTGAAACTGAACAGCACGACCTGAAATGAAAATAATAATAATCATTATGGATGCCAAATCAAATCTGTTTGAGTTTCAAATGTTTATCATGCCAAAACAACTACCTCATTTGTGAGCATGCAAATCATGTATAAATTAGTATAATTATCGTATTCAGTGTTAGTACACAAGCATGAGAAAGGGAATATGTAGTAATCCGTGTTTCCTCCATTGGTCAATGAATTACTATTATTCAACACTCAGAGAAGAGACAAATTCATGCATGTGCCTTCATGCTTCATCAAATTATTCAGAGTCACTGACAATCTTTCTCGTGCGAAAGAGGCATGGATAATGAGATGGGGGAGTGTGCAAGCGAGGCTGTGCTACACGGCCACAAGTACACTCGCGAATATTTCACTGACAACGCAACGGGCTTTTAATAAAATAAGTTATCTTAGATAGCTAGCCAGCAAAGAAAGTGCTGCATAATTCCATGATCACTGGCAGTGAGTTGAGCCATAATGCTCAGCAGCAACGAGGAAATAGCTCCGTTAAAATAAACTGAGGCCTTATTCATGGACCGGGACTATAAAGAATAATACAGGACTAAATTTCAAGTCACATATACAGATTTTAATAATTTAGTCCAGATTAAATGTTTAGTTCTGGGCCATGAATAAAGCCACTGGGGAGACAGAGAGTCTCAGAGAGTCTTCAAAGCGGAATCCACAACCTCAGTGTCCCACCACCCTTTGCAAGCAAGCTTAGGGGGATCAGGGGATGCGTTTACGTGAGTATCGCGTGACGTAATGAAATATATTTCCCTTCTCTGCCTGGCGACATTTCGCGGGCCGGCGCAATCGTTGTCAGTTTTGCCAGATAAAACATGGCGCATAGACACGACCGAAGCACACAGCGACAGCACTTCAGTGAAATGCGTAGGCCATCGTAAAAGGTGTGGAAAATCTCGAAGATGTTAATTCGCGAAGTCTTTTGTCGAGGCGACAGACATTAGTGTGAAACAGCGTGCAAACAAAAATTAAAATATATCCAGTCATTAAAAAAATTTAAATTAATTAAAGCGATGAATAATCTTTCACAACTAAAAATAAACTTTACAGCTGAAATAATGATTTATCTAACGTAAAACAGCTTGTTCAGAAAGTAAATAAATATTCTACTAATCGTTTCATCTCTTTTGAGCCGAGATGGGAGATTGGGAGCTGTCAAAAGAACAAAATGATCCGGAAAGGTGTTCCATATTTTGAAAACAAATTAAAGCGCAAACCAAAAAAGTGTGCAACTTGTTATTAATCGCCAGTATTTTCCCTGTTTTCCTGCGACAATGAAGCTCCTATTGTGCATTTCGCAAATTGTGCTGCAGTTATCTTAGCGGAGCAAGCTACGATTACGACAAGATACTCCAGCACAAATTAAGTCTTGAAAACTTCTGAATTCTCTTTGAAAATTATTAGCTAGCCGTTGCTGAACACTGACTAGTTGGGCTTGCTAACTACCTTCAAAGTTTCGTGAACACTTAATTTCAATTTTCTGGAATAATTTCAGTTTGTACAAAAACTGTCTTTAGCAAAGCCGGAAGTGACGGAAATCAGTTCCATATTCCTGTAACATAAAATTGATTATTCGTCTTTTTAGCTTACCTTCGTAATGAAGAGATAGCAGATTCTTTGCATCGACAACATCCGTCCATGCTTTCAATACGCGCAAGGAGAAGCGAGTACCCCACGTTGTCCTCACTTTGCTCGCCAGCGCATCCAGTTTACTCTTTGCTCTTGAGGTCATGTACCGAGCATCGTCCGTTGCATATTGTACATCGAAATTCACATTTCTAACCAAAACCCTTTTAAATCTTGCTGTATTCCTTCGAATGACATCTCGAATGGATTGACAAGTCTTTGCTTCGCTCAATGCTGGGACAGATTGTCCATTCGTCGGATAGAATTGATTATAATTGAAATAAGACGGTTTGGCTGACGATGAGACATGGATTTGCAACAAAATAGCAATAAATGCCACCCAGGTGTATCCAAGATGCATTATTGCAGCTCGTTAGAAGATCAAGTTGTTCCACTTACTTCCGTGAACTGTTCCTGCAGCAAGCTCCCGATGCCTGTTTTGTGGGGCGGTAGCATACCACGTGCAGTCGCTAACTGGCACCCACACATTTAGTTTGTGTTTGGCGATAGACCCCTTCAGGCATCCTGGGGTGTGAGAGAGATGCCGGTGTCACTTTGCTGTCGGCAATCAAATCCAATTCGTCAGACTTTCACCAAGACACTACAAATCGGTGCTACAAATAGCAACTCTCTTCCGTAGCTTTCTAGAAATGCAGCCACGACTATTTATAATTATAATTAAATCATCGTATGATGATCGAATCAATAGTCAAATGACGTAGCATGGTCAATTACGCCTTGTCATCAGAATCATTTACGTTCAAAAATTAATCAGCAAAACACTAACTAGAAATCTGTCTTTTCCATATCAAGTTCGATAAAGCAGAAATTCATAATTAATGAGACAGGGGGAAATTGATCGCGTTCCTACCTGTTTCAGAGTATAAGCTGGTCTGTGCAGAGAGGAACACTGCCAGCATTTTAGGCACATTGCCCAGCCGGTGTTTTTTACCAATTTTTAGATTATGATGTAAATATTGTATCAATTAACTTTGATACAGTAGTCGCAAGATTAGCCCTATTTAGACTGTAATATTTATTTGAACTATGAATTTGATCAAGGTTAAGATTTTATCTAATAGTTGCAAAGTCCCATTAACTTGCATACCTTATTAAATTTCTTATTTCTGTCTATGAAAAATACTGCACAGAAGCCAGTTGTAAAGTCAGACACGTAAAAACATTATTTTACGCAATACGTCTCCAATTCTACGTTGATTCCACGTTTCAAAGTTAAGCATTCGTCACAACTTTGACGTCACTGCCAACTATCGAGACAGAGTAAAAGTTTGATTTGTGGTGACGTTTGTTGACATGGTAACGGAAATGACGTGTTGCGATAAAACATAATAATAAACATTGATAATAAGAATAATACAACTATATTATACATGTCTAAGCTTGCTCAGTAGACTTTAAAGCCAAAGTTCGTTCGGTTCGTTGGACCACGGAGAAGCTGGATGCAATTTTACATTTCAAAGGTAGTGAACTTCAAACTATACGAAATGCTCATAAATCTTGCTTACTCCGATATTGCCCCAATTATATCTAAGAATTAGTAATAATTTTCCGAATAAATTGGCGCTAGATTTCATATCGGCTTCTTCAAATAATTAGAATGGAGTTAATAATAAGTAACATAGCGTGGCTTTATTTAAATTTCGAAATTTATCATGACAAGTAAACATTTTAGAATGCCTTGATACCGATATGAGAATGACTCACCCGCCCACTCACATAGCAACGACAGTTTTAATCTGATAACGTAGACCTCTGCAAGCTTTTCACTTCATAGATTCAAATCACTGTAAATAATAATAGTGTAATACGTCGTCAGTTCTAATTCTGTTCTATTCTATTTATTAAATATTGTAAAAATTTATCTTTATTGGTAAGCTGGTCTGACATACTGTAAGTACATGTGTGTAGTCTTAGGTTTATGAATAGTTTAGGTTTAGGAATAATTTTAGATTTAAGAGTAGTTTTAGGTTTAAGAATAATTTTAGATTTAAGAATAGTTTTAGGTTTAAGAATAATTTTAGATTTAAGAATAGTTTTAGGTTTAAGAATAATTTTAGGTTTAAGAATAATTTTAGGTTTAAGAGTAGTTTTAGGTTTAGGAATAATTTTAGATTTAAGCCTAGTTTTAGGTTTAAGAATAATTTTAGGTTTAAGAATAGTTTTAGGTTTAAGAATAATTTTAGGTTTAAGAATAATTTTAGGTTTAAGAATAATTTTGGTTTGAGAATAATTTTAGGTTTAGGAATAATTTTAGGTTTAAGAGTACGTAGTTTTAGGTTTAAGAATAATTTTAGATTTAAGAATAGTTTTAGGTTTAAGAATAATTTTAGGTTTAAGAATAATTTTAGGTTTAAGAGTAGTTTTAGGTTTAGGAATAATTTTATTACAGTAGAAGGCATCGATTGTCTTGCGTTACAACAACACAGGATCAGAAATAAATAGATAAAACTTAATCTAACAAGCAAATACAACAATATCCTCAATTAAAATAAATACCTCTAAAATAACAACCTATTTACGAACTATTTACAAATTAAAAACTTCATACAACAGTTTGCTAGATGGGAGAGTTCCCAGGACCGAGGCAGCATTTCCACGTTGGATAGCAACACTTAAGCGTTGCATTAAGAAAGCTCTTGCTCGGGGTATTCTACTTACAGTAGAATAGTTTTAGCACTGTCTTCCTGTTAGTATATTGTATATACAGTAAACGGCTTATGTTCTGGCTATGTGCTGTTTCGAAACACTCCCGACGCCAATGCTCAAATCAGATGAAAATCTATGTTATTAATATCTAATAATGCAAATATGTGATTTGAAAAGAGTAGTTTGTGAAAATGCTTCCTTAATTTCAAGCCAAGCTGCTTTGCAATTAGCAAGTATAATAAAATTACCGCTGTAGATCTGTAGCAGTCACCATAGTTACAGTATTAACAATGGTTTATTCCTATAGCCTCGCCTTATTATTTGCCTCAATTTCATATAATACAAATTAGTCTCCAGTCCTCTCTCCATTGCAGTTACATCCGCTTGTCAATCGTAACCATTATATAAAGTCAGTTCCTGCAGTTTACAACATTCATCTATTATTATTCCAAGTATACAGCAAGTTGCATAACGTTTCATCACAGTTTCGTCTCTGCTTCTTGTCCACAGATGTTTTTGTCTGCCTTTGTCGTAACGATACCTACTTATAGACCCCAATCGTTACAGATTCACAGTGAAATGGCACTTCAACGAGCTGTGTTGCCATTGCCAACCGTTGCGCTCACGTGAATGGAAAGGAATCGATTTCAGGCTTCTGGGAGCCATAGCTAATTCATTGCATTGCAATCGTAAGGTCGAGCGCCCTGGGACATTTACAATTAGCCTTGGTTCAAGGATGATCAATGATTCTACTTGCGGTGGGGCGATGCCTGAAATTGAAAATATTTGATAAAAACACAATTGGAATACGTAAAAGCACTACAAAATCAAAGCGTACCGTAGCTTATGCTGAGTACAGCAATTCAATTGATAACTAATATATTATTGTTTGGTAAGCCTCAACACCTAAATCCGCAATTATCTACACATGTTGAGACGTTTACATGGTGAACAAGAGGATGTTTCTATTTTTCTGAAATGAGAATTGTGTAAATCTGAATTGGATAATGCCATGCGCATTGTGCTTGCACTAGTAGCAGACGAGGAGCAAACAAAGGAGACCGTCATTCAATTGATTAGTTCATGATTCACAGCTAAGAGTTAAACCTGGTTAAAAAGGTAGCCATAGTGTGGCATTATCTGATAATCAACAGTGTCCCACTGCAAGCGCCAGTTAGGCGGGAAATGGAATTGAACTGTCCCGAAGCCTTGGATAGCCGCATAGATAAGCTTAATGAAGAAATTCCTGGTTTGAAAACATTAAAGCAAGGCGTTGATTAGGAGAGTGGCCAGCCATTCATTTTATCAATAGTCACTCCGCTTACGAGAAATGTTCACTCTATTGGTAAGTTTTGTGCTGCTTGCTTGAACGTATACAGTAAGACATGTCTATAACAGTAACTTACTGGATCTTATACAAATGACCATTATGGGTAGGTAACATAGTGGGTTTTGGTTCCTCCATAGACATGTAGCTTCTCTATAGTTGTGACCGTCGTTATCACAGTATTTACTATACAGGAATTAAGGCTATGTAGGTTCCTCTCTATTTTTCACACTTTCAGACTGTGAAGAACCACTGTTAGGAGTATGTATTTCATGCATATTAAACGAGGTATAAAAAAATCACAGCTAATAAGTACGTATGGTTGTTTGTTTCTTGATGAACGCTGTGATGAGGGTAGCTAGTTAGCACGTGAAACAAGTTCCAAATTTGCTAAAAGCACGGTGTTCATATGAACAGTTTTTTTTTACATTATTATTTGAACACACTCCGTTTTGATGTTATCGAAAATGGTGTAAGAATATGCTTGCCGATTGTTCATTCATGTAGTTCAAATCACTCCTTCAGTCCTCTGCCATAGTCAGGCAAAGTCAAATTCATCTAAAGTCTTATTTGTTTATACTCATCATTAATTAGACTCAGAGATTATGTTATTATTATGCTGCAAGGTTCTATCAATTGTTTTTCCTTTGTTTGATTCCAAAGTAAGACTAAGACAGTCTACTGTGATGCAATTTATAGATTCTTCATCTAACATGGAAGAATTAAATCTCATGGTGATCTTGCTTTGCATCCACTTTGTTGCTGGAGCACTGCCACTCAGAATTATGATTGCGAGTGACGAAAAAACCGAAACACTTATCGAAGAATTATCTTTTATGAAGGCATTGATGAGAAGAGGTGATGCCTTTTATGGCACAGGCTCACCAAGTGTCATTATTTCAGACAATTGTTCTGAACTCCTAGATGCTCTGGATATTGTCTGGCCTAGTTAAAGTCGCTGGAGTCTCTGCATTTTTTCACATCTTGCAGCAAGTCTGGAGGTCGTTGTATGAAAATATTATTGGAGGTGCTGCACAGGACCGACCAACAATACTTCACCTTTGAAGGCAGTATTGTATTGCCGCAAAGAGCGAGACTTGGATTGTGGAGAGGTTACCAGCTACTAGCAAAATACAAGAAGGTGTCACTGTACACGTGTACATCAAATCCTTACTCAATGCAAAGATGTCTTGGCATTATCATACTGACAACATCTGATGATGAGAAATATTAATGCAAATGATTACTTGAATCGCAGTTTTTGGTCATCAAAGACGAAATAATCAACCATACCAAGGAGTACGTATAATGTTATGGATTTATTGGATGAATTAACGATAAACCTGGAAAGCCATTACAAGACAAAGCTGTGCTCTGTCGCAGATGAATCATTCAATGGAAAGTACAGCGCAAAAATTACTGGAAAACTGGAAAGTATCCCTTCTCCATAAGATCTCGCAAATTTTTAGCTTTGTTTGAAAGGGAGACCGCATGCTCTCGATGGGCTACGGAAAACATTGGGTATCCAGTCAAAACATCCTCACAGCCAAAACGTCCTCGCATTCAGTCAGCCAAAAAGTCCTCGTATTGGAAGTCATAACGTCCTCGATTTAGAAGTCAAAATGTCCTCGTAGTGGAAAGCCAATAAACATTAAGACTGGAAGGGGAAATGGGCCTCGTTATACTTTGTTTGAATGCTCAATTTGTAAATCCTCAACTTCTCGATTGTCCTCGCAATGGGAAGCCAATAAAACGTGAAGAGAATTAGGAAGTGGGCCTCGTTATACTTTGTTTGAGTGCTGTGCTAACTATGTCTAGCATTTCATTGATGAATCATTTCAATACATCACGCTCCCAATTCTTAAACTGTGGGGGATTATCTAAAATTTCAATTAGTAATTCCTCAAATTCTCGATTGTCCTTTGCTGTGGCAGTTGTGATTGTTGGCAGCACAGAACCTGTGGAACTGGCATCACAAGAGAAGACCACCGTCGGGCTGTCATTGAAGAATTGGAAATTGACTGGCAATGTACGTCGTTTGCAGTCGTGCTCAGCTTTGATGCTCCTATTGCTGAAAGCAACTGCACCACCCAACAATCGAGCCCAGATCATTCTCCGGCTGAGACTTCAGACTACAACATGTCAAGAAGTTTTGAGCTACCAGTTGTCCTGGAAGAGTCAACCATCGAAGACCCTTCACCAGCAACGAACGAAGACAGTCGACAATACTGCAATGAATATGTCATCATTCCTGGCGGCTCTCAGAAGGGTAAGGACAAATTGACCGAAAGCAATGGCTTCACATATACTGTCAAAACTTGACAGTATTGAGGATGCCCATAGGACTCTAGCTGCCGTTGAGCAAATGAGAATTTCTGTGGGCCTGAAAATACACACTTCAAGGACACAATGCATTACCATCGGATCCGCACGGGCGCAGTCGTCCGCTTCCAAGGGTCCTGTTGAAAGTATACGGTCCTTCAAGTGCCTTGGTTCGACCTTGCCTTCCTCGAGTGGCGACATCTCTTATCCTTGAGGTTTGGCTGGTTCCGCCGTTGGGGACTTGGAGCGATTCTTGTCATCATCTGCCTCAACAGACCTCAAATTGAGCCTGTCTTGTGTCACAATGGAGCCAGTGTTTCTTTACACCTGCGAATCGTGGATATTAACAGTTAGCAACTCTCTCTTAGTGTCTCAATCAGGCCTACAATCAACTTCTCCACCACGATCTTGGTTATCGCAATCCGGTCATAGTCACCACAGATGAGTTAAATGAGCTTACCCCATCGGCATCATCAATTGTTCGACAGCGTAGATTGAGATTTCTCGGACAATTTATCCTCCGAAGCAAAGAGCGCTCTCCTAAGCCCCTCCACGCATCGCATTCTGGATTGGAAGCCCACTGAGTTATTGGCCGTGGTCAAGCCAATCTATTTACGTACAGTGACTTGCTAACTTTTGATTATGTGTGTACTAGTGTTTGCTTGTCTGATGTACCTAGCCGCAGTTTGTGGAAAAAGTCTGTTTATGCATGTGTTGCAAAGAAGAGGACCGGGATGTTCAGATGAACAGTACCGTTCCTAAACAAAGCATGAACAGCCAGTGTGGAGTACTCCATGGCTGATGAAGCACATCGTTGTTATAGAAATCGCCTTTCAATCGGTTTATACGAAATAGAACCACAGAAAACAAAGACAGCAGCTACCTTCTCGCAAACAAACTCGCTTAAAAACCAAGAAGAAGACAAACAAGAGGTGCGCCGTTTTGGACTTCACCTGCGTTGACACTTACGCCCAGAGCCATTAACCATAAACAACAGGCAATGCAGGTGGAACTGCAGACGACGCCGAAATAAAGAAATCGGCAAAATATTCAGTCCATGCGACAGCAATTGCTCTCTCAAGCATGCAGGGCAAGGCCTTACTGAAGATTGACTACAGAAACGCTTTCAATCAAGTGAGAAGAGATAAGCTCCTGCATAAATGCAATGAGAATTTTCCAGAGATATATCCATATGGACACCAGTGTTACTCTGAGGAATCCCTCCTTTTCTTTGGTGGTCACTACACCATCAAGTCAGCGGAAGGGGTCCAACAGGGTGACCCGCTCGGTCCACTACTTTTTAGCTTAACACTGCACGAAATCGTTAACAAGCTAAAGTGTCCCTTCAATGTTTGGGTACCTGGACGATGGGACCATTGCCGGCACCCTCGATGAAGTCACAGCCGATCTGGCGACGATACGAGAAGTTGGCGAAGCTCTTGGATTAGATCTCAACTGCACCAACAGCGAGCTAGTCAGCATTGGTCACGTTGCAGTATCCGCAGCGTTTCATGCAACAGTAAAGAAGAACAATCTTAAACTGACGGACAGGGATGATATCCATCTGTTAGGTGCACCAATTGGTCAAAATGCAATGACGGAGATCATTTCAAAGAAAGTATTGGACCAGCCAGGCCATGCCGCCGCCATGCTAATCGATTCACTCCCAGTGCACCGGCGCCGAATAAAGCCAACCATCCAAGACCACTATGGAGAAGAGGTGGCGCAAATGGTCCCCTCAACAGGAATGGACAAAGCCAGCTACAGGCAGAGACTGTCCCAGCTCCACACCACTGCTGTGGCCAATGCAGTTGCTAGCTACCAGCCAAATGTGGTGCTGGGAGGCTACCCACCACCAATCCACAAAAGTGAAAAGACGCTACCGCGCTCCGCCAGGTCCACCCTGTCCCATCTGCGAGATGGCCACTCCATCTTCCTCAGCCAGACCAAGGCCAGATTCCAGCCAGGGACCGGGATCAGCGATCAATGTCCAGACTGTCGAGCAACTGTCCACACCAGCAGACATCTCTTCCAATGTCCAGCTCGGCCCACGCCACTAACAGTTCGCGATCTCTGGGCGCAGCCGACAAAGGTGGCAAGCTTCTTAGGACTTGAGACGACGGACGAAAACGACGACCAGTGACGGCTACAACAACAACAACCTTCTCATCATGCATTATTCCTATTGAGAAATTGTTTTGCTATACCAAAATTTATGCACATTCTTCGATCGTCGTTTTGCCTACAACAAGAGGCACTTGATTTGTGGGATGAATCACTGCAAATAGCTGCAAGAAATATTCTAAACTGGCTACAGGCTATATACTGGTCAACTCAAACTTAGCTCCACGAAAAACAGAGCTTGTATCAGATTGGATAACTGATTAAATTATACTGATGATGAAGATGATGGCTATAAAAAATCTCCCCCGTAAAAGAAACGAGGACAGGGTATCTGCTCCGCTGTATTTTGTCGCTACCTTCCTGCCTGCCATCCATAAAGGGGACCTCCACCCTGGTCAGCCGTCTCTTACCTGCAGCCCTCGAAAGCTGTGCAGTTCCAGGCTTGGAAAATTCCCTTGACAGCTGGCAGCAGCTTGTCAAAGAAAACCTGCCGACAACAGATAAGCATAAAGATTGGGGACACCCCTATCGTATATGCAAAATCGCAACACACGCTGACCACTTCGACTACGACGGCGAGCAGAGCAAGGACATTGCCTTCCCAACAGAAGGCATCTCGAGCTTGGCTTGAAGCCCTACCTGCCACGGATGCCAGTAATAAAATCTCCTACTCCCCAATCTTCAAGGAAAGCTCGGCATTGTCGGCGTGGATTCCGCTCTCATCCAGCACTTTGTGCCCGTCGAGAAAAAAGATCTTTGCGTCGATCACGTCGCGTGTCGCAGCCTACTTGCTCGATTGGCCCGAGCTGCGAAGTCGCGCTCGAGTTTCGGATGGACAACATGTCATCTCTCTATCAGCGAAACAACCCTCTCCCTCGATTGCCACGTTCAATATGAGAACCCTCAAGTGTTCGTGGCGCTAGAGGGAACTCGCGACACTTGCAGGTAAGCTCAACTTTATGTTTCTTGCTGTTCAGGAACATCGCATTTCACACATTGAAGATGTGAAATACGATGAGCTTGTCAACGGTTTTACGTTTATTAGTTCTTCTGCTGATACCTTTGGTGTCAGTGGTGTTGGCCTTATGTGTCATCTTTCTGTAGATCTGCGCTTCGCCCGTGTTAATCGCACTCGTCCCATATTTCACAGATATCAGCTAAAATGTTTGATCGTATCTTACATGTGCTATCTCTGTACTCCCCCGCGGCCGTAAACTCTGTAGATTTCGCTGTTTTATTCGCAGCTATCTTCTATCGTACTTAATCTGCCCTCTCGTGATATTGTAGTAGTTGCCGGTGAATTTAATGCATGTTTCACTGATTCCCCCTTTCCCGTTGGCAGTAACATTAATGGTAATTCAGAACTCCTTTCTGATTTGATTGATTTGCATGATCTTACGTCTTTAAATTCTGTTTATCGAAGCCAATGTCAAGGCGTGCCATTTTTGTTGGCCCAATCTCCGTCGAGAGCACCTTGACCATCTTCGGCAAATTTCCCTCGTTTATTTTACAACTATCATCATACGTTATCCCCAAGACCTTTGTCTTACCACACTTTGACTTTGCCAACACCCTCCTCTGCGGTATCAGCAAGCGATTGAAACACAGAATAGACCAATCCTTCTGCCGTGCAGTGAGACTGATCCTTGGGCTCAAGAGAGACCATCCCTCCTCTGACTGTTTTGCCGAGCTAGGACTTTCTTCGTCGCTGCCTCTCAGGAACTTAACATCAGCTGCACTATTGGCATGGGATGTGAAAAGCGGCAACTGTCCTGAATACATCCAAGAACTCTTCAAGACTAGAGAAGGAAAAACGAGAGCCGCAAGTCGGGGGGAGTTTGCCACACTACTGTTAAAATCTAGATTCGGTAAGCTCCTACCCTGTCAGATGTCAGATCGCAGCAAGAACATTTAATGGCATTCTTAGAAATCACACCACAATGGCTGCCTGCACAGACAGGGTCCATTTTAAAATGCAGCTCAAGGAGATTGATCTTGGGGAGTTGACTTTTTAATTAATTGATGCAAGGAAGAACTGTGTTTTTTAACTGTATCCAGTAAGTAATAATTTTTAGCATTAACATATTAGTATGAAGCACCTATGACCATTTTTATAGCAAAATCTCTTATTGTCTAGTACATTTATATACTTATCGACGACCCTATAATACGGAAACGTCTGTCGGTTTGTATGTTTGTTTGTTTGTTTGTATGTTTGTTTGTTTGTTTGTTTGTCGGTACAAAACCGGGTACCTGCTACTCTGTAGGAAGTATGGGCGGCAAACGTCCCGGGAAAAATGTAGGCCCCGGTTGAGTACACTTTTCGAGACGCGCGTTGTTTAGCCAGCTCTGAATGCAGGTCAAAGTTGAATAATGCAAATTGGCGCAGAACATAACGGAGCCGTTTTTTGAAAAGGT
>OFHS01004281.1:3161-14401 GCA_900245855.1 Calvadosia cruxmelitensis | reverse complement strand
CACCGCAATGGCAGGCTCCGGCAGTGCCAACTGCCCTGGTCGACAGACCGGCAAGGGAACCCAATGCCCCATGCAGAAGCGGCCGATCAAGGAAGGTCCCGCAGATGCTGAATTTATAGAACACCTCTACGTGCGAGGGATCCATACTGTTGAGGGGCATGTAGTTGTAGCTCAGTCAGCATTGTAATCGGAGTCGGTATTGCGACATCCGAGCTGGCCTCGGAGTCTCGTACTTGCGTGTTGTCTATCTCTTGCTATTACATCTTCGTCGAAGCGACAACGTCCTCCTTGTCTCCGTAACATAGGGCATCTTTTTGGGGGATGGAAATGAACTTTTTCGTCAGCACTGCAGGTACTATGTGCAGAGTTCTTGGACCATATTACATACACTTGCATCAGAAATGCCAACCAGATGTCCAATCGTTTGGTAGTCATTGTTTATTGCCAGTCTCCATAAAGCAACAGCAACTCTTTTCGGCACATCGACAGCTTTCCTCAACCAAGTGCTTTTCCGTTGGAGGTACATTCTTAGCTCTTCGATTAAGTAGTTGAACGTCGCTCTCTTCATCCTGAATTTTCGACGCCAATCCTCGTCCTCAAACGTCTTCAAAACAATTACATTCCAGGATTAACCAGACCTCTTCTTCGACCAAATTGTCCGAGTAACCGCGCGAGGAGAAAAGATGCTTGACATCAGGGAAGTGATAAGCCGTGCAGTGAATTTTTTTCTCCTTGTGGAATTATCCCTCGTCGCCTTTTGCCGTTTACGTACGCGTTCGAGGGCCTCAGTTCTTCTTGCCAGTCTCCGTTGCACACATATCGCTGATACAAACATCAACAACCTTGGCAAGAACGATTGAGATGCCAAATGATGCGATGGTATGGCAGCAGTAGCACAAGCTTTTTCACTCACGTCCTCCATGTTTGTATTCAGCACGTGCTAATACACACAAGTGCGCATGCTCAGATCAAGACTTAACCTGGGGCAGCTTTTTGCGCCTGGTTGCGTTTACACAGGCACACAACTGAGCCACTTTCTGCCATTTCCGGAGAGCGACATTTTTTGAGCCGGCTCAATTTTAAACCGACTTAGTTGTGCCTGTGTAAATATGGCTAAAGACTCCAAAATGTCAAGTTTGAGCATGTGGGAGAAGGTGCCATCTTTCATGGGCTCAACAGGTGCTACTATCACGCCTACAAAGCAAACTTCCCGCAAGTAGAACAGGGTCCTTGTCTCTTCTTCATTAGCTGTTGCTATGAAAGGCTTGCCTTCGGTTTCCCTAGAAAAGGCAAGAGATGAGATGTTGATGTCAAGCTGTGACTGTGTGACATGTTTGCAAACAATGCTTTGTAGACAACATTTACAGCAGATAACAAAATATCTAAAGCGGCTATGTATTGAACGACTATGTCAAAAACAAGTTCATCTTTTGGAAAGGTAGCTACATTCTAAGCAGACAGGAGGATACTTCCTCAGGGAAAATGTAAAGAAATCCAGTGCAATGCAATCACTTGTTCGATGTTTGCGGAGTGGACTAGCATCGAAACAACAATAGTTTGATAATCACCTTAGAAAAAGCAATCTGCTATAGGGCGGAGGCTTCTTGTGTAGGAAACCAAACGACTTTTCTATCACAGTTACATCGCCCTGTTTCCATTTCTTGACGTGCAGAATATCTGCAAGTGCCTTGTGCGACTGCAATCGACGCATGAGAAGTTGCTTAACAGTGGTCGGATGTAAATGCATCATGCGCCGTTCTACCTCCATCCAATCTCCATTGAATGACAACTGAAAGAGTAAAAAACAAAAATACTATGTCACTTCTCCATGCAAAACTCCTGAAAGTTCTTACGATATTCTTCTTTCCCTGTT
The DNA here is from genome assembly GCA_900245855.1 of Calvadosia cruxmelitensis. NCBI lineage: Eukaryota > Metazoa > Cnidaria > Staurozoa > Stauromedusae > Kishinouyeidae > Calvadosia > Calvadosia cruxmelitensis. The sequence continues at coordinate 12,528 of OFHS01004281.1, read as the reverse complement.
GTTTCGTGTTTTCTCTGATCGCCTGCTTTCAATCAGTCGCAGGTAGTGGTAGTAAGACACACAAAGTCCACACGTTGACAATCAATAGCTTCGTTGTATAAAATTTTGTAACATCCGTTGCCTCCATAGGTTTAGATCGATAACCGGTACAGGTGGGGGAACATGTTTCATCTCAAGCAGAGCTGGGTACTAGGGCTGTCCAAAAAAAGGTGACCTTCGAAAAGTTGAAATGCGTGTTGATCAATCGTTTCCAGTACCTAAGTAAATGCGAACTATGAAATTACATTGGTTTCCTGGAATGTTTACCGGGTGCGCAACGGCCGCGAAGTTTTGTACGCAAAGTCAATGGGGGAAACGGCGCGATTTACGAGAACGCCAATTTAGATCACACGAGGTCGACAATTTCAAAATGTTTTTCAACAAATCTTTAGCCAAGGGGTTGTAGTTTAACTGTGTGCTATTTGATTTGTCGAATTAGTAACCTTTTCCTGGTAAAAACGAGACGAAACGCGTGTATTTGGTAAGCTCGATGCGCGTCTTGTACTTGAGATCGGTTCCCATGTCGACAACCACAAAGACAATGGAATCGTTCCACTCCAGCGCCGATATGAATGAGCGTTACCTTCCTTGCCACAACAGCTCGTATTACATTGCAAACCCGCTGTTGTTGATGACAAGACTGTCGTTTTAGCTCAACGCAGTCGTTTTGCAACTCGAACTTGAAATTGGCAAGGTACATAGAAATTGGGAGCTGATCTGAAGACCGCAAAGTATAAAAACAGGCAGACAAAAATCCCTGCCAACCCCGCTTAGGATGCAAGGACCCCGCTACAACTCTTTATTTAGTGAGTTTGGCTCAGATGGCACCCCATTTATGAAGTTGTTCTGGGGAGAGCGGAAGAGATTGTCCCAGCGATCGGCTGACGGTGCCAAATACCACCCCATGATTCTGTTGAAACACGTAGGTGTAGCAGGCGCAGCAAGGATAGCAACACAACCGACGCTGTCGAGATGCAGGAACACAACGACCCGTTTGTCATCCTTTTCAACGTAAACATACATCTCTAGCACAGCTAGCCAATCAGCAGGCGAATCAGAAACTAGCACCAATCAAATTACAACACGTAGTACAGGGGGATCACAATACAATCTCAACACTCCCACTTATTGTTATTAGGCCATGCTCCCGAGAATTAATAATCCAAACGTACACAGCATTAGCATATGTACAATTATTGTACATAACTAAACAAACTCAGTCTATAGTGACTGTTCATTGTTCAACTCTTCAGAATAACCACATGCATCGCCGTTCTCAAGTTTTCGAACTTTTCACGGGATAGTCTCTTCGTCAGCGTGTCAGCGACCATGCTATCAGTTGGACAATACGCATTGTCGATTTCCTTGCTTTCGACCTTGTCTCGGACATAGTGATATTTAATGTCGATATGTTTGGTGCACGGATGTCCAACAGGATTCTTGGACAGGCAGATGGCGCCTTGATTGTCCTCCAGTAAGACTGTTGGATCTCCTTGGGTAAACCCCATCCCGTTGAGTAGTAACCGCAACCATGTTGACTCTTGTGTTGCAATACTCAACGCATGACATAGCCAACGTATTGAACACAATCGGATGCGAATTGGAACTTGTCCGCATTGAGAGTAATACCTTGTTCACGGCATCGAGTAAGCACTTTACGCATGTGTGCGTGTGAGCGTCGAAAGTGTCGTTATAGATTAGAATGTCGTCAACAACTTTCTCAATGTTTCCTAAACCCATCAGGGCCTCATCGGGGAGCAGGACTTTTCGGCGCGGCTGTTTCGGCGCAGACATTTTGGCGCGATCGCTAAGGCGCTGACTGTCTTGGCGCTGTCATGATTTGGCGCCTGATCGTTTCGACGTCGAAGACGTTTCGGCGCAAGTAAATCATTGCGAAAACCCGTGCGAAACGCAACGAAAAGAGACCGAGGAGTTGTTGGCGGATGACATCTTTTGCGGAAACCAATCCATGCATACGAAAACACAGAATGTGGCTGAATTACACTGTTTACTCCTCTAAACATCCGACAGCGAGTTTCCGGGTGGTCCGAAAATAAATGGTCAACAATGGGCTTGCCACCAATCAAAGAGTCAGAACGTCGTGTAATAACCAAGTCGAGTGTATGTTTCGATATATGGGTAGGCTTATCCACATGCTGTTCTAGTCCCATCGACGAAAGTAGATCAAGGAAACGTAAAGCATCCGAATCGCTAGAATCATCTACGTGTATGTTGAAATCGCCAGTGATCAATAAAGGCTCAGCAGACATTACGACATGTTCCAGATAAAGCGGGAATTCATCAAGAAAAGCGCTAGTAGTAACGGTATGTGCAGCAGAGTATGGAGTGCGGTAAACAACGACGACCCTCAGTTTGTTTGAACCATATTGAAGCAGCCATTCTGAGAACTCAAATGACCTACGCTCATCACTGTCTATCTTACGCACATTAACACTGTCCTTGAATAGCAATGCCATTCCGCCTCCCGATCGACCGTGACGAATGTGGTCTAGCAGTTGATATCCTGGTAGCGTTATTTCTGCTCTGTGAGCCGAATCCATTTCAGTCAACCAAGTCTCTGTTATTGCAAAGATATCGGCGCCAGTCGAAGGAGCATAGCAAGAGAAATCAGCCGATTTGTTCCGAATGGATCTTGCATTGAAACAGCACAATCGTAAATGTCTCCTGGAACCTTGGCTTTGTTCCATGGTGTGCGTAAGGCCAACAAGGGTGTGCCTCGATGAACTTGCAGGACGCTTCGAATAATTAAGGCGGTTCGAAATCACGACGGGAATATTCGAAAAGTTCGTAACAGTATTTGCCTCGAGACTGCAACCACAAGCAACAGGACCAGGATTTTGACAAACATCACCTGACAGAAGTATGATGTTTGATGCCACCAGACCGGCTTCAAGGAAATACAGGTCTGACTTGATCTTTAAAGAAGACGCCACGACCACAAATCCTCGGGAGCCATTGTAGGAGCACTTCGCCTTTGAACCACAAAGAAACTTGCTCCTGTGCACACGCAATAACGCAGCCAAAGAGGAACTTCCAAAACTCTTGGATGACCTAAAAAGTAACGCAAAAAACAAAACCAGAACTAGAAACACAGAGCGGCTCGAAACGTGACCGTCCGCCATGGCAGTCTCCGGGGGAATGCTATCTTACCCATGGGGAAAGAAAACGAATATTTATTTTGATTTTTTCAATGTCACATGCTCTTCTTCTCGAAAAGCCCAAAATGACATTAACGGCTTTATGTGTTGTCCAAATTCAACCGCTTGGTTTCATTTAAATCGAGTCAGATTTCAGAAACAAATTGCATAGTAAATTAGACGATTTATTTCTCTAACGTTTAAATTCTATCTTACCCATGGCGAAAGAGAACAAGTATTTATTTTGATTTTCGAAGTGTCTCACGCGCTTCGACAACAAAGACATGAGAGAATGAGGTTACTGGCTTTATGTGTTCTCCAAATTCAACCGTCAGGTTATATTTACATCAAATCAGATTTCTAAAACCAATTGCATATTAACTTAGACAGTTTATTTGTCTAACTTTTATAATCAATATTAGCGATTTGTTAAGTCAAACGAACTCGTTTCCACGAGCGGCATCATGAGTCAGCGATCAAGGAAGAAACTGGCAACTTTCCACGGGCCACGAAATCGTCATGCACGTCTAGACCATAGCTTCGTTCACTACAAATGGACAAAGATTATCCGAAGAGTAAAAGTACTAACACCATTGTGCGTGAGATCAGACCATGACCTCGTGATTTGCTCATTCTCTCTAAAACTATGGCAACCGAGAAAGCGTAACTTCCAGCCACCCATATACTGGCAAGCATTAGAAAAAGAGCATTTCCGTGCTCGCTTCATAAACGCAGTATGTACTCACAAATGAAAACTCAAGCTATTCAGATTATGCCGAAATTTTCACGAAGCCGCAAGAAAATATTTCCCATGCGTAAGCGGAAGCAGCAGCTATGCCTCTGGGACACAGACAAAGAGGTAAAACGCGCCCGCCGAGATCTATCGTTGGCTCAATACTCTAACAGCGAACGAATTCATGAACTGAAGATTGCGCTTCACAACACCTACAAACGACGTACGGAAGAAATAATGATCAGCATAGCCCAAGACATCACACGTAATTTCAAAAGGAGGAAAAGCCGCGCAGTATGGGCGGCATCGAGCGACTCACAGGACAAAAAGTCAAACGATCTGTCCTACTTGCTGCCAATTCTATCAACGAACGGCTCGATTTGTTACAAAATCACTACAGCGACATCTTGAACAACCAATCAGCAAATGAACTCCTCTCCTTTCCCGCCTTGCTCACTCCGGGGCCTGAAGTAACGCCCACCCCTTTCTCTGTAGAAGAAGCAGCTACCGTGTGCAGCAACATCACATGCGGCAAAGCCTCTGGCGACGATGGCATCCCTCCAGACGTGGCACTTCTCCTGCCAATAACGACGAAGGTAATGCTATCAATCTTCAATAGCATCCTTGCTGGCAGCAGACCACCGGATGAGTTTGGTCTCAGCATCATCGTTTCTATTCCGAAAAAAGGAAACAACAGCGTGATCAGCAACCAGCGTGGAATCGCCTTGATGCAGACAAACGCAAAACTCTTCAATGGCCTTCTGTTGTCTCGGATGCGCGATCGTTTTGAAATGATTCTGCTCTCCTTCCAAGCAGCGTTCCGTCTGGATCGAAGCATCACCGAGCAAATTTTGTCCTTGCGAATCGTCATCGATGCCTGCAGAACACGAAAGAAAAATCTCGTTGCCATTTTCGTGGATTATTCTAAAGCCTTCGACTATGTGGACAGGTCAGCGCTAGAGCACATCCTCACCTTTTATGGCCTATCAGCATCTTTCGTAAACGCTGTGATATCGCTGTACACCAACACCAAAGCTTATGTACTCTGCTCATCAGGTCAAAGCGAGACTTTCCCTACAAGCTCCGGGGTCCTTCAGGGAGGTACATTAGCATCGTATTTGTTTGTCATCTGTATCGACTATATCATGCGAATGTCTTTGAAGGATGAGGACTCTATACTGTAAGACGCCGACTATCCACTCAACATCCTGTTGTGAAGCTTCCAATACTGGCCTACGCCGACGATGCGGCGCTGTTGTCAGATAATGCGAAGTCCGCCCAGATGCAGCTGACACGGTTTGAGACAACGTCCCGTGCCATCGGCCTACGCTTAAATGCAATCAAGACTGAGGTCCTCTTTGTTAGTGAACAACCAACAAACATCACCAGCATCAACGGAACTGTGCTCCCACACTGCAGCGATTTCACATACCTCGGCTGTAAAATATCGAACAGCACCGAGAGCTTCAAACAGCGGCGAAGACTGGCTTTCCTGGCTGCACATAAACTTAGGAGTGCGTGGACTTCGATTGCATGCGACGAAGCAAAAGTCCACCTTTTCGCAGCATGCATCGAACCAGTCCTTTTGTACGGATCTGTGGCATGGACAGTCACACCAACATTGGAGAAGCACATTGACGAATCACACCGAGCACTGATACGAATCGCTCTCAATGTGCATTATCCAAACAAGATCAGCATTTCAGAACTTGCAAAAGGACAGGATTGAAAGCTGCTACACACAGAATCCGTGCGAATCGTCTTGCGCTTGCTGGCCATTTCCTGAGAAGGCCGGAAATGCCGCTCGCAACAGTCCTTACCCATCAACCTACTGAGCCTTTTCGTGTCGGAGGGCACCTTCGCACGACGTATATGTCTGGGCTAAAGAATGACCTGCATGCAATGGGCTTAAACATGTTTTCAGCCAAAAGTGTGGCGCAAAATAGAACTCTGTGGAGGAAACCGCATCCGAAATTTGCAAAGGGAATGATGACAGACATCACCATGATGTGATGGTCTCCATTTTATGATGATGGTGTCGTGAATGTGACCCTTTCCATGGCGTGGGACTGCGCATCTGCTTTGTTGTTAACCGGCTCGGTGCAAATCGGTCGAACATGGCCTTTCTTTCCGCAGTTGTGGCATGCCTTGTCTTTGGCCCAGCGACTAGTTGAAGCATGTTTGTGTGATTCACAATGAGGGCATGCCACCGTTGGAGGCTTTGGGCAAGTAGATGGCTTGCGGCTAATTTGATGGATGCTGTCATGTTTTGCGGCTTCTTCGTCCCGTGCGGCTTCCTCTGCTTCGCAGAGCTGGCGGGTTTTGGTAATCGAAGCACCATTGTCAAGAGCTCGGCATTTGCGGCGTATCTCGGGATCGAACAGTCCCTCGATGTTGAAATCCCCAATAATGCGATCATAGCAATGCTTGCAGGGTTCCGTCAAGTGAAAAAATTTCAACTTCTCGCGGCAATATGCGGAAAACGTCTCGTTGTCAGATTGATGACGACTTATGAAATTTGCACGGCGAATGCGGCTGTTGTCTTTCTTGCGGTAATGCCCAGCTAGCCGCTAAAATAATTTAGAAACAGTGATGTCAGCCGTGTTGACACAGAGAACGAGACGGGCGGTGTCGTTGACTTCTATGAAACTGAACGAACCGATTTTCTTGATATCGTGTCATATCTCACAGCTATTTGCCAATCAAGTGTCCAGAATCCAAATTATATTTTATCAAATCAGATCATACAGCATGCTTGCAACAAATCTGAGTTTCAGTTTTAAGAGTGATCAACTACGAGATCTGCAGAACCCGTGGGTTACTGAGCAATCTATTAAGATTCTCAGACAGCCATCCAGGAGCACTGACTCAAACTCTAAATATTGCGTGTAATGACCTGAAATTGGCAGCACTTGAGAGTCTTCTCTCCTTTTAGTCAGCTGTAGCTTACGACGTATATAAATCTTCCAAGCGTGCTTGAAATGGATCTGCTATTCAAACCCGACTACTCCGAATGGATAATCCTGCAAGCAGTTTTGCAACGAGGTATCGAACGATATCCTAAGTTACAGACTTCTTGACTCGATTTGCAACGTTACAGATAATGCAGCCCAAAAGATAGTATTTTATTCGTTCTTTAGACGCACTGCATTCTGCTCAACAAGAAAAAGACGTTTACAAGAAGAGCATTTGCTAATTCATTTCTTATATTTGCTTTGATCCTCAACATTGCGACATATCGCTGGGTGAGAATTGCCCTCCTCGACATGTAGCTAAAATAAACGTGTAACGTAGTTTAACGAATAACTATCCTATTCTAAACTATGCATAATCTTGAATTTGAGAATACATTTCAATCGACGATAAATATTGAAAACTTCGAACAGGATTGTGTCTATTGATCTCGAATAAAAGTATCTGTTAACAAACAGGACGAATTACTTTTCATTATAATTATTGTTGATTTAGTTAGAGGCTTTCAATTACCGTTTATGAGTTCATATTAGTGACGACTGATAGGTACATTAGCATCACTATCATCTGTTATGTGAGTCTACCAATGAAAAGAAACAGGAAAGAGGCAAGTTTGTCTAGCTAGCTATGTACTTGCAATAGATGATACATGCTTGTGGCTGAATGCTGTGTTTTTCCAACGATTCTACTGTATGGAAAGCTTTGTGAAACCACGAGCTACTAAGTTAGGACAGCTTTGGAATGATTGAATAGTACAACTTCAGTACAAGCGATTACAGATGAGGATGGTTAGTTTTTTCAACATTTAACGCACGTGCTAGGTGATTCCAATACCACTTGAGCACATCATAATGATAATTAATTGGATTACAGATGATCTTTCTGGTGATCTGTTCATAGCTGCGTTGTTGATGCATCATTCTGGGATCTTGTAGACTTCCACCTCACACAGTGTTAACGGCTGGTTGTTGTTCCTGATCTGCACAGCGACGTAGCGACCAATAGCATGCTCATTGCAGTAAAAATCTCTTCTCACTGGAGGAGCAAAAGGCACCATGGTGACACACCTAAAATGGATTGCAAAACATTCGTTTAATATTAGAAGATTTTCCAGGTGAGAATTCAGCACAAAATGCTTCTGGTTTTCGTACAAGACAGGAAATGATTAAAGAGAGCGTTAGGATGACTACTGCCCAACTCTATCACTCTATTCTACTCATAGCTAGCGGCATGTTACATCAGAAATTGTGCAAATGGAATGCTTTAATCTCAACAAACCACCGCTCATGCTCTCTCAACAGAGATGAGGTGCATTCCAAAATCAAACGAAATTCAACGTGTTTTATGAAGAACATTAAAACGAGGTAAGCATATTCAGAACGAGGTTAAACTTTTAATAACTACATGGACAAGGCATAACAAAGACATATGGAAGATGCTTCATACTCACGAGCGTCTAACAGCTTGTTCACTGTTTGGAGAATTTTGAGAAACATCTTGAGCCCAGATTGAAATGTTGTGCAATCTTTGGAAAAAGTCTGGAGACGCAGCTCCATCATCTCTGCTGTACAGAACAACTTTTCCGATAGTTTCATTTCTTCCTAGATCCACTTGCCACCACGGACTGTCTTCATAGTGTGTATGAGAGCAACGATGTCCGTGTCCATATCCTTCAGTAACTCCATCCAACGATTTCCCACATTGATCAGATGCATGCAGGCTACTCTGCATGCAATTGCCACCAACCAAGTCAATTTCTGTAAGAGAAAGCAAACGCTCGATTAGATAATGTTAGTAACTCGTGTTTCAAATCTAGTTGTAAACACGTAGACTTAGCTGGAACAAGTTTTGATTACGCGTTAATCGAAATCGACAATTTTGATAGGCTAAAACCAAGGCCAAAAACAATCCTTGAAATCCGCAACCATCGCAGATAGAGTAAAGTCGAACGTTTCCTATTTCGGATCGTAGCTATGAAATTTAAACGCTGGTGTTGTATCACTCACGGAAGCGCGACAGTAAAATAAACTCCTCTAAGTATTTAAAATGCAGTCAATGGTTTACAACCGATAATGCATTACTATAAACCAAGTTGGAGAAAAGGCAACTATATATAAATGTAAAATACATGAAGTAATTAGTCTTTAAATTTTCTTCAACCTTAATCAGTTTGATAGAACAAATCAAGGGAACAAATAATCAAAATCGGGATATATTTTTGTTATATTCTATCTCGCGCGGATAGAATACTCGCGCGTCGTGTATACTCAGGCTGAGAACAAAGGACAATTGTCAGAATTCAAGGGGAATTGCTTAAAGTTTCATCAGACATGCCGAAGAAAATTATTTGTAGATGTTAAAGTGCCTATGACGGATAATTTTTTATTTCTTAAACCGATAGATATGATCCAGAATATACCTTCTGCAAAAAGAATTTTTCAATTTGAGCAATATTTAGTACCTT
>OFHS01004279.1:655-11043 GCA_900245855.1 Calvadosia cruxmelitensis | reverse complement strand
AAGCAAATTTCCTAATGGAAAGATCATCGGAATGAGGATAACAAAAGAAGATGACGTCATTCATGAGTAAACCAATGAGGATCGAGCTTAGGCATATCCGAAGTCTCCGAATCCGATACAGGTTGGCAATTGGATGTGTGGGGTTGCTAACAAGGCAAGTAACTTAAAGGAAGTTCGCTGTTTGAATCATAGACGAACCTGCGATGCGATTTCGTCGAACTCTTAGTCATTTCATTCATTCATTCAATATATTTAAGGAGGGAAAACATAGACTTGTCTAACCTGGGGCCCTCACGCTCAAACAGCATACAATAGGCAATGGATTACTGAAAAGGAATAATAATATAACTAAACTTAAAATTAAGAATTAAGGCAATGTGGCTAATTGTATGTTAAGATTATAAGCATTTTACATAATATTTAATTTGCAATCAAAATAAAATTGAACGTAGCATGATTTTAAAGCCTGCAAATTCTTAACCCTTCGTCGATTAAACCGAGTACAGCGTTTGAACTATGCATGAAGCCACAGATCCGTTGCAATAGGTTGGTATAGACTTGTTCATGCTCTCCGTCACAAAGCTTCCATAAAATATCAAATCATCTCCATTCCCATTTTACTCTGCTAAGGTATAAAGCGTACACGAGCAGCTCTATGTTAATCCAATCCTCTGTAACTCTTTTATGTTGCTTTCCTTTGTGACTAGAATCTCTACAAAGACAAATCGTCTTGTCCCGACTCAAGTCAGTCGAACTCAAAATTTGATCGGATCGCGCAAACGCAATGCTAAGTTGTTATGTTCTTATAACATAATCAAATAAAGAGACAATAAGAAGATGTAGGTTCTCAACTATAGGATATATAATGTCAGACAAATACACAACAGGTTATGATGACGGTAATAGCACCTCTGAATCAACATTACTACGCACTTACATAAGACAGATATCATAACGAGACAGACATGGAATGGAGGCTAGCTCGTAATTATAGCACATATAGCATAAGTCAAAATCAATCATGACGTAAGACTCTTAGAGTGCCAAAGTAAGGCTGCTTCCAGTCCGCTCGTTGTTCAAATAAAAATCCATTGTAAGAGCTCGGGAAGGCTACCTAGAATCCACAACTTACTTTATTATAGCTCTTTGATGTACCTTATTTGACACCCTTGGAACCATTTCTTGGCATTTTCTTGATGAGATAACGATAGAAAACAACGATGTTTCTAAAATGTGCTTGGTTGATTGACAATAACAAACCGGGATGTTTACGTTCATCCATGAGCTGTGATTGGTGAATACCGTTTTAAAGAACGAGTTCCTATACATTTCAAACTTAGGAAAAGCTCATTTCTAATTTGTAGCAAGGTAACTGTAGAAAACTAAAGCTTAGGGATTGGAAGGAAAGAACAATTTATCTAATCTTGTGAAGAGACCAGTAGGAGCAACCCTGTTCAATATCCTTAGCTTGATCAATCCCACATACAACAACAACAACAACAACAAACAATCAAAGCAAGAGACAATCACAGTTTGAGGAATAATTTGTTTGTACAGATCGATGCCCCAAAGTGTAGGATTATTCAAGCTGCAACAGATGAAGTTGTTACATGTGCTAATTATGTAAATGTTTGACATAATTATGACATTCTTTTGTGCGCATGTGCGTCTTACATCAAGTACACGTTCTGTGTCTGAATATGTTCACGTGAGCTTAGGCTGTTTTGCCGTTCGAACATGCTATCCTGTCTTTTCTCGGCGTCGCCATCCTCTCCAAAATAGCACACACAATAAAATAAATTAGGCTCAATGTTGTATCAATGGATGGTATCCGATATTGATTGTTCTGTGCTGAAAGATATTTATTACCACCCGTGCATCGTCCAGTAAACTGTTACTAGATCGCCAAACTCTATCACGTGCAACTCAATCAGTGCATGACCATCTATAACCCTCGTCAAAGGTTCTCCATGCCGATCCTTCATCCATTTCTCTTGAATTTCACTTCAAATCTTGACATAGAGTAATACCTTCCTTTGTACTGCTGCCAATATATCCCATTGGGTTCATCAGTGACACCAGGCTTGTAAATGCCATTCATGTTCTGTTTGATGCAATGCGAGTGCCATCCACCTCCCTTTTTATCATCGGCACAATTTCCTTGATTCCAAGTGTCAACATCGTGGTCCCAAGTGCTGAATGGTATTCCCTTTGACTTTTCAGTCATTGCATCAGTTGCGTTGCCTGATGAGGAATGGAAAAGAGTAAAATTATAAATATTATGCAACATAAGACGATTACAATGCTCTCCCTTGCAAATCAAAGTAAAGAACAAGGTATTTCTCTTCAATTTGTAAATAGGTTAGCCAGGATTAGTTTTATGTATTTTAATTGTATATATTCTAAGTAGTTATTGATGTGTATGGTTTTTCAATAGTTAGAAATTTATTTTACTTTTGGAAACTTTGTACATATAGAATTATAGATTATTGACGAGAGAGAATTTCTCTTCAAACAAAAAGCGCAGATATGAATGCACATCAGTACTCCTTTATGATACATGTGATCCACACGTATCTTCTTGCGATATTACATATAGCACTGATTGACACGACCCTGTAATGCTTCTTACTTTTTGATTGATTGATTTGATTGATCGAAGTTTTATTAAAGATATATAAACGGTGGTACAGGCTACATGTAACATTTCAAAAATTACTGTTAGCATTAGTTACACGACACTGAGTAACCGTTTCTTGATATCTATTCTAATGTTCGAGGTGTTTCTATTGTTCTAAGTTGATTTGATTTCTGATTTTAACTTGTTTTTAAATCTATACTTGTCCAACGGGCACAGGCGGTGGAACTAGTTCAAAGTGATTGGTCCAAAACAACCAGATCTTATTAGAACCTGTATGTATGTATGTATGATTTTATTATGAAAATCTATTAAGTTACAAGTAACTTTTTATGGAGCAGAATTAAACAATATAGTTTAGGCAAAGTAATAAATATTCTATTATACAGCAATATAAAATAGTGCAAACTATAGTTCATTACTTACAATATGTTGTTTACAATCAAGTTTGAAATTGGCAATATTTACAGATTTTTTAGTTGGCAGGGTAGTGCATTCCAAACCCTGAAACCAGTAGACTATTACAAAGGTACCTTCGTAGGATTGGAAATCCAATAGATAGTCTTCAGACTCATCAGAGATAGTTGTGTTCTTGTACTCTGCATAAACATGCTCGCTGTCAGCCCATAAGTCAAATCTCATGGTGACGTCACCAGACAGAGTCAATTGGTGCATCTTGTCAAGACCGAGCCAGTGTTCTCCTTCAGGATCACCAAAGCCATGTTTGTACTCTTCCCAGGTACGATTGAATGCGACGCTCCCATCTTGTCGCAACTGCACAAGCGTCCAACCTTGGAAATTGTCAAGTAATGTATTCGATCATTCAAACAAATATCAAGTTTTGAAATTATAAAAACTTAAGCGATGTACAATTAACATACATCAAATACAAAATTTAATTAGCCTCAGTTATTAAGAAAATTAATTTGATTGGGCAAACGCTGAGATATGGTTGATGCTGTCAGAAGGGATCACAGAGGACGGAAAAGGGAACATGCAAACATCATATGGTTATACAGGGGACAATCAGGGTTCATGGCGGTGGCGGCTCAAACATGTTGAGTTGTTGACATTGAAAGATTCTTGATTCGAGTTTCCTACTATAAATAGAACGTGCTTGGCAATCCAGAAAGTTGACAGCTTTTATTGGTTCTAGTTCTCTTGTTTTTACACAGAATAGATTTCTGAAAATATGCTTAAAATAATTAATTTTCACAAATTTGCAGCAAATTTAACTTTAACTGTTATAAATAATAAATTTATTTCCTATGTTAAATACCTCCATTGTCAGTTTCCATGTCACAAGCTGCCCTGAAAACGTGCGAATGTTTTGTTTCCAGCTTGTACACGCCACTTTTCCTGTTGTTATTCGACAAATCTTCGCAGCTTTGAAGAGGCTATGACAGAACACAGAGAAACATTTCTGTCGAATGCACTTTTGTTTACAATCAAAGTCATGTATCTTATGGTATTGTTGATTCGCCTTTTAATGGATGACAATTTTAATAACTACATGGTCACACTATACTGTCTATTTTTTAAAAAGCATCTGAGGTTGGAGGGAGATAATTTTTCTGGTGGTGCTATGCCGCCTTTTTCTTTTCCCTTCTTCTTAATTGCTTACGCAATTCATATCAGCAGAACTTGAGTCATAGTAAAAGGAGTCTGCAGTCGAGAGAAACAAGATATCATATTATGAATCTACATGAATACAGGTAACGCACAACAGAAGACAGACAATTAGACCAAGCTACGTAACATAAGAGACAGCAGACCGCTGCCATCGGTAGCGCCAATTAAGTATGTAGTCAAGTGATCTATTACGGCTTATCCGTACGCTAATCTGTCACCCTTAGCCGGAATTTGCCATTCTGCGCACGTGGCTAATTGGGAGAGACGTATTCGCAATTAAAGTCCTACATTAGCGCATCGCTTTCAATTTTCAATGAAAAATGCGATGGCTTGTTGAATACGATAGTCCTATAATTATCTGAGCTCACTTTGAATGAAGTATTTCAAACGCCTATTTTATCAAGCTTTGCGACCGTACTATTTTGTAGAAATGAAAAATTCTAGTTATCAGTCACGACTAAATTTGTACAACGGCAGCAGTGAATAAGCTTAGCCGTGCAATGGAAGCTGTCTTCGAATAAATTGAATGGAGAATACCTGTGCCTCGACGTAGCGGCTTTTTTCGGCCTTTAGTAATTTTCTCTCCTTTCTATCAACTGAAGTGTCGTATAAATGGCAAATCATCTGTTCAGTTTGGTTGATTTCCTTGATCGTAGCACCCACACAAGTGTCGCTCCACTCGCAATCCAAGAGGCAAATTGCTTCTTTTTTGACGACTTTCATGGAGACTGCATTGTCGCTTCTTTCTTGATGCTCAAATGATGTGAACTTCTTTCCCAACGTTTCACCATAGATGCTCTTTAGCTGAGCATCAACACCACTCGACAGATATAAATTCACAAGAATTAACATCGCAAGAATTGCAGAACGAATTAGCCCAAATGGACTCAACAAGTTGGAAGGCATTTCGCATCTGCTCCTGTCATCGGTGCAGGTAGAAAACACTGGCAAGTTTCTAGTAGAGGATAAATATATTTGTGATCTTTAAATTTATCTCACGTAGCATTCTATTGACTACGACAGCACCTAGTTTGTTCGATCTGAATCCTACGTAAATACGGATGCACTTTACACGCTCCGATCCTATTGCAAACAGACGTTTGAGATAGAAGCGTGTAAAAGAGCGCCGTCTGATTCAGATAGGAGACATCTATGTGCGAATAGGAGAGACAAGGCGNGAATAGGATTAGCTTTGACATGCCCTGGTATTTGAATAAGAGCACTCCGATTGCAACAAGAGCGAATTTGAAATAGACGGCGCTATTTACACTCTCCTATCTCGTTTGCGAGATGCTATTTGTGATGTTACATAGAACCGCCCATTGCAGTCTCATGTCGTTCAGTTTCCAAGGAGATTTTCAAAATTGTTCCTGAAAACGGTAAACACGACCGGTAACAGAGATATGATTGAAGTGCGGTGCCAATAGTTTGGTTGATAACAATGTAATGAATAATGTAAAGAAAGGTTTACATCTTCAAAATGCATATTTACTTATGTTACGTCACACTTCAGCTTCACGTCAACAAGAACGTGAGTCCAATCCATAACGGGTGGCAAGTAAGAAACTCACGGCATATATAGAAAACGGCTAGGACAGTAAAGAACAGCTCGTCCAGACGACGTAATGATAGAAAGCGAGACCTGGACTAGCAACGGAGCAGGTGGAAGAACTGAGTCATGGGAAATAGGTGCCAAATGTGTAGGTGATGGGTCAGGGTATGGGGGAGGAGATGGTTACCCAGGAATTCATCCTGTTCTTGGTGTGAGAAATCAATACTGGCGAGCTTTTCCAAAACGGAATAGTACCTTGTAACGGCTACTGTCGGGAGATCAGAGAAGTAAACTGTGGGCGTCGTTGCGAACGAATACATGTTTTATTGTTCTGCTGGACTTGCCTAGTCGTTGTGCATGACCGAATGGAGGCGAGTATTCACCAGGCAAGCGAAAGTGCATTCCGTACACTAGCTCCGCCGTAGAACAATTCAGATCAACGTTAAGAGCGGAACGCTTGACCAGAAGGACTAAGGGAAGGTGATCGCTGCAGTCATGAGTGGTCAAAGCGAGCCAAGAGAGCAGTTTTCAGTTGCTGACAGAGCTGTGCGATCTAGCCGTTGGACTGCAGATAGTATAGGAAGTACAGATCCGCTGTAAATTGGGCCCCTCTGTCCAAGGTAATGTTGGTAGGGACGTCAAAGCGTGAAATCCGTTCTAGTAAAAAGGCACGGGCGCATGATGGGATGATGGTGAGTCTAATGATCAGTTACGGTAAAGAAGTTGCAGGGAGTTCAACAAAGCGACGATCAGAGAAGGGAATGTGTGAATGGGGGAGCTGGTGAGTTGCTGGACTTTGGCCATNTTTCACAAAAGAAAGAATTTCGTGCCTAATTTCCTACATCTGTGTTTATACCTTCCTACACAAACGGATGGCAAGCAGATGCTCGAATGCCAGAATGAAACAGTGAATGCAAAGTGTGAACAATGTTACGTCACATAGCTGATTGTACAATAGGGCGAGGATAGCCACGGGAGACATCACACTTTAGACTGAGATCAGAATCAGGAATGGGGAAAGGTCGAACTTCAAGGGTGTTAGGAGATGACAAGAGACGAGAGATAGAAGTTGACTTGACTTGTTGTGCAAGTTACATCAAACTGCACCATTTTGGCTTGTTATGTGAAAGCAAACTGCACTGATGTGACAGAAACGGGGCAATGCTGATTCGGGATAGGTCGCTAATCATAAATTTGTGTTTGCCTTTGCAATACCAGAGATCGGATATGAATTCCGACATGTAGGACAAATGGCATATCTGTCTAGACGTCCATTGATCTGCAAGACTGGTGAGGGCGAATGTAAGAGATTTTTGGTCCGTGTAGATATGGAACGGTCGGCCTTAAATACAAAAATGATAATGGCGTATCGCAAGATAAACACCAAGCAGCTCACAGTCAAAGGTATTGTACAGGGTTTCTGGATGTGAAGGTTACGCGAGAGGAATGCAACGGGTTTCCATCCCCCCTTGGAGATACTGCTGTAGCATTGCGCCAACGGCTACGTTTGATGCGTTGGAGGTGAGACTGGTTGAAGTATTGGCTTGAGGAAACAGAAGAAGGACGGCACTGTAGAGGGAAGCTTTGCCTGCATCAAACGAACTAGTGCACTCGTTATCTCATGAAAAGTCTTTGGCGTGGCAAGAGAGTAACTCGTACAAAGGGTGGATATTGGCGGCACAATGGGGAACGAAACGGCGGTAAAATTGATAAGGCGAAGGTGCTTGCAAAGGGACGTCCTATCTGTGGGTGTTTGAAAGGCGATAATGGATGCTACGCAGTCATACAAAAGAGAAATTCCCGCGACTGAGATATGATAACCAAGGAATGGGGTATCGGTCAGGAACAGGGATGTTGTTGAGCCCCCAGTAGATACCATATGTGCGCCACTCGCCGGTCGGTTTTACCACGAGATGGAGAGAGGAAGCCCACTTGCTGGAATATGGAGTATGATACCAAGTTTAAGCATGTTGTCAAAATGAGTGCGGGTGGACCGATGTTGATGATGTGGTGTTGCACCGAACGAGTGACCGGACCGACGTGGCCGATACAATTATTTTCAGATAAAAAGATAATTTACAAAAGTAAATCTGGTAAAAATGTCTAATACATTTCAATTAATTTCTATACAATTGAAATCTATAATAGTCGACACGCGGTCAAAACCACAATTGACCCCTGGAGTGCGGCTTTTGAGCAGTTTTACAGCCGAAACTAACGTGTTTTTACCATTTTTTGCTGCTTAATACATTATGGATTGAGTTACGCTCAGGATTCATTCGCAAACAGAAATATGTTGCATTTGTACAGCAAATATAGATCTATTGAATTCGATTCATGATTAAATGGAATACTCCCAGCTTGTAGAACTTTGTTGTTTGGAGCAGTTTTAGTAAGCGAGATGTGCGTGGGTTTGCATGCATCAACTTTTCCCTATCATTTCTGCATGGAAGCCGCTAACAGAAGAATTCAAACGGAATCTTGAAGATCTTGTTTCATGGTGCTTTAATGGAGACAAGCCTGGAGCAATTTTGATCAAAACGAAGCCCTCCCATGGTTATTTCCCAATGTGAAGTTTGTGCTCAAGTTCTCCTATTAAAACAAAGCAAAAGTTGTCGATGTGCTGTCAATTCAACCCATAAACGAAGGAACCTCTCTTGTTGCTATTTTGAAGATGAGCACCTTGTCAAACGGACTCGTTAGCGTTGCATTGTGTTAAAATTTAGAATCTGGCCGCTTTCCAGTTAACCCTTGAGATTCCGTTCACTTGAAAATGTTGAGGCTCTCTTGAACATTATACCTGGCATTCTGAAACTATTTGCGAATCACGATGTTTCTCTATTTGCCCTTGCCAAAATGATGGACAGCAAAGAGGCTAGCCTTGCGTGCAGACGAACTATTTTTGCAATGAAATAGTACGTCTGCGCAGTTGTGCAAGTTTCCTTGTTCTATCAGCTTCTGGTTAGTATGCTGTGATTGGTTGGATTCACGGACCCTTGTGATTGGCTAATACTTAGCAACGTTTCATCAGCAGCCTAACAAGTCTTTGTTGCCCACGTTGTTGCCAGACGTGATCTGTATGCCGAAGCAATTTAACGTGTTGGATTTGCAAGTGCAACACTTTTGACAAAAGGACGCTGATGTGATTTCCGTCTTGTCTCCATATCAACGAAGATTATTTTCAAACAACAATAGGCTCGAAATAACCAATCACAGCATACTACCCAGAAACTGGTAGCAGGAGAACAGGGAAGCTTGCACAACTGCGCAGACGTACTATTTCACCACAAAGAGGCCTGATTGTCGTCTTTTCCGCGTGTCGCACTATAGAAATATTTCATACAAACTCACCATTCCAAAAAAGATCTGACCTGACTATTTACAGATAAAAAGTGTCTCCATCATAAGTTTTGAGGAAATACAGCTGAAAACACAGTTGCCTGTATATTGCAACATATTCTACATCTGCTAACACCACAGAGGGGGAAACAAGAGCGATCATGTGGCTCTGCTTCGGAGGGGTTCATTCCCCTCAAAATAACATCAACAGCATGACTAGAGCTCCACTGTGGACCGCATAGGATGCCAACATATATAACACCAGGCTTTTCTTCTCTCGGTCAACGCTTAGCACAGGCTCAAAGTCAGTTGTGTTGTCTTAAATCAGAAGGACTCAAGCATTGATGATTTGTCAATGGTCTTAGGACGCCATCTTATCGAAACGATGGCTGCAACCAAAACACTGAAGGAAAAAAACAACAAATTTTATGTTTTTAGAATGTATTCAAATGAAAGTGCTCTGCTTGAATGCCATTGGACATTTTTCAAGAGGACTAGAAAAACAGATGTCAATCTGAGTGATAATTGATATTGTTTTCTTGAACCTTGACTCCGTCTGCATCAGACCATGTCGTGCTTGCAAGCGATTAAATTTGTTTTGAAACGGTAGAACTTCAGTTCAATTGAACACCCGGGAGAATAATCGACAATTAAAAAAAATGAAACTTGATACTTAAATGATAAAACTGGTCTAAACATTATCTGCAAACTACGCGATAAAATTACGTGAACATGAACCTAAAAATTACTTATAATTACTATTTAAAAAGTAAATATGTATAAATTAAATTAAATTAATTTGCTGCGATTATATCTAGTTATAGTATCACATCCTATCCGTATCTTCTTTGAAATTAGTGCATCTCTCCTGTCAGTTCACTAAGCAATAAAAAATAGTTTTCAACGAATCGAGGAATCGTGCATATACTGTCCCATCTGCTTGCAGAGTATTAATAATTTGTCAACCTTAATTAGACCGAACAGCTAGGTGTTATCGTTATCGTCAGATTGCTACGTGAGATAAATCTAAAGATCAAATATAAATATAACTTATGCTAGATACTCGCCAGTGTTTTTCTATCTCGACTGACGACAGGAGCTGATGCGAAATGCCTTCCCACTTGTCGAGTCCATTTGGGCTAATTCGTTTGGCGCTTCTTGCGATGTTAATTCTTGTGAATTTAAATCTGTCGAGTGGTGTTGATGCTCAGCTAAAGAGCATCTATG
>OFHS01004278.1:0-14408 GCA_900245855.1 Calvadosia cruxmelitensis | reverse complement strand
TAGATCTCTGCTCTTATTGGCTGACGGTGACGTGACTCACACAAGTTGGCATTCCACACGTGACGGCACCACAAAAAACGTCACTGTGTCGTAAGACGATGTCGTTGGACATAAACGGCCTGTTTTGCACGCCTGAATGGTAGCGCTAATGAGACGTTTCCGGAAAGTTGAAAGTTGAAAGTCGTTGTCGGTTTGTCGTCTGACATAAACGCGGCTTAAAAGAAGAAGGACATATCAAAATGTGAAATGTATTATCACCTCAACTGGTGTCGTCAACATCGTCAGATCTTCTTACAAGTTTGCTGGAGTTCTATTTAAATGACCGTTTACATCAAGCAGGAATTAATAACTACAAGGAATTAAAATAATGGTAAGTTAAACTCATCAGTCCAAGATGAGCGTGGCGTGGGTGCTTGGTCGGTGGGAGGTATGGGCATGCGTTGCGCGCTGCTAGCATGGGAATCCTGTCACCACCCAAAGAAGACTCTAACGAGCTTGGAGAGGAGGCACAGGTGAACCAGGACCTCTCACCCAATAATGGTACGTTACAATTTCGTTTCTCCTCCCGTAAATAACAGACATTCCAATTTTGGTAGAAAAAAATTCCACTATATAAAATAATCAGACTAACACTACAAAACTGGTGATAAAACCAAAAGGTTCATTAGACGAGTTGACTTCCCATCAAAACAGAGGTAACCGAAGCGAGAAGTAAAGCTTCAACATACCACATGCCAGCAGTGACAGTGATGATGATTTCTTCTATGGAATGCTGGAAGATCACCACCATGTACCCGAAACGACAAATGCTTCACAGACAACATTGTAGTGCATGTATTTCATGTTATTTGTTGTTTCGTTGGTGTGCAATTTGTTCCATTTGCACTACTGTTAAATGTGGTTAACAAGTGTCTTAATCTCTCTTTGTGGTTAACATTGTGATTTAGATTGTTGCTCAATGCTTGTGGTTAGGGTTTGCCCTGATTTTAATGTCTGTCACGTAATGTAAGTTCAGTTGTAGAGCGCGTATGCGAGAGAGCCGTGTCTTATTGCGGAGTAAAAGAGTTTCGTCGTCTTCCTTGCTGTGTTTATAGCGTCCGACTAAAGTGCGAGTGAAACAATAAATATAAATGCAACGTAACGTTGCCACATGATGCATTCTTTTCCTTATTAAAGTAACTGCATTCTCTAACCATTACAACACAGCATCAACTGCGGAAAGCACTTCAGGTCATTACATCACCAATCAAGTCCTCAAGTGCCACATACCCCGCAATCCTTCAGGCAAGAAACCAAAGAGTACGGAACGGGTACTTCAGTACATGACGTCTGTTGCACCTAATATGTCCATACCCTTGCTGCATCCAGAAGCTATGATTGCTCCCCAGATATTTTATAAGACTACCAACAGCCCACCTGTGGGTTCCTTACCATCAGCTGTATACAACCACGACTTTAAAGGGAATAAACAGTTGCAAGATCTCGACAAACACACCAACGTCAGACTGGCAGATCTCTCCCTACTTACCAGCAGTGACAAAGATTATATAGCATGGGCATTTGCAACGAAGACAGCACATGCCATGAAAGAGAACAATAACTCACAGATCATGAAACGAGGAATAGAGTCCGCCACAGCAAGTCCCACAACAGCCCATATGCCATTCGACGAAATCGATGCGAACATAAAAGCATCGGAACTGTGTGCACAGACACAGGAAGAAGGATCGTGGGATCTCTTCATTCTTCATCCACAGGCACCTACCATAGGAGCAATACGATGCAGCCATTGACGCAAAAAGCATACTGATGTGTTTTGCATGGGAACGTGTCGTCTACTGGCACTTGCAATGGCGCATCCACAGCGACGGACACTCCCTTGGAGATGTGACTGGTATGTATCCATCAAAATACAAACATAGATCTCTGCTGCAATTAATATCACTAAAACCAGATTTGCTATCCTTCTAATTTTACAGTAACACAATAAATTTTACAAAGTTAGGACATCTTATCTTCCTTTCTTACAATCTCCTATTCGTTACAGGTGCTTGGTATTGCTACGAGTTCCAATCAGCCGGCGCCAAAGGTCAGCGTAATAATGCATTGTATGGCGACATAACAGAACAACACCATCACATACAACATTTACTATCGCCCTTCCTACTTATCACATACAAAATATGAACAAATGATCTGTCTATCGTCTCAGGATACAAAACATGCAGACAAATGGTATCCACTTCTATGACATCAAAAATATAGAGCAATATCTACTTCATTTCATGTCAACTAAATTGCATAACTACTCTACTCTCTTCATGTATATATCACATTAATACCACATAGATATCAGAAAACAATACTGACGAGACTCCACACCAAACTTTCATCCGACACACAATGTGTTCCGTTTACAATCATCAATTCTGATGACCCCCTATCACCATTGCAGTGTTTGTACGTCATGGTGAATCGCTTCCTGCATCACTACGCTATCCCTCCTCGCGTAAATAGGATATAACTGATGTCACTTCCAACACCTGCTCTCTCTCTCTCTCTCGTCGCATTCATTGCCTTCCACAGTCCTAGACATACCACTCTGTCTACAACAGACATATTACTAGAAGGGAGCAATACACACAACTCCATGTACACTCGCCTCTTTCGCTTGTTGTGACCATTGAATGCTACACAACCTTCGTTCCATATTCATCAACATAGATCTTTAACATCTTGCCTCCAACCAGGTAATAAACCACACTCTCATGGGGGTATAACTGGTAAAAAGAAAGAGCCGTGCACTACCACATTTCAGAGGATCGTATGCCAGAGCAGTCATCTCATCAAACCTGGAATGGAAAATCTGAAGGAAATGGACCTTGCTAACGATCTCCATGAACTAGGCAGACTCATCATGCTCAATTCTTACACACGATTGCAGCAAAGGTACAACATAGACTTCAATATCAACAGTACCTATATTGTTGCTACAGCCCATTCTACTGCACAATAATAACTTACATAGCATACAATACCTTCCCTTTTCATTTCAGCACAACAGCGTTGCATGAAACTTGTGGATGAATTTGGTAATAAAAAATGCCGTGGGACCAAATATCCCAGTTCTGTGGTCTACGGCGTAAGAAACCGAGGTAGGCCATACAAGCATGAAGCATGAAGCACTGCGCGTTTTACAGCAGGTAGGTCTGGCATCGCAACAAGATGATGAAGAAGTACTACCCTTGCCACAGTTCATTCGAAGAAACTACCTGTACCCAGCACAGCACGATCAATGCTTCAGCCCCGTCGAGCCACTCAATTTTATGGCATTGAGGTCCTCCATGTTCAGATGATGGACGAGAGAGCCCATGTGACGAAATATGTCAGTGGCGCAAATGACAGAAGAAAAGTCCGCTTTTTCGAGAAGAAAGGAGGCTCAACGATTCACGTGGAGCCACAGCAGCCGCAAAACAATAACCTCAATACAAACAAGTTAGTAAATTGTTACTTCAACATTTTCTACAGACACATCCTTACTTTTGACGTAACACTGCACTACTAATCGTTTTCATTTCTTTTGCATCTCATTCACTATCAGATACTTCTTTCCGAAAGATACAATGCACCGTGAAATATGCATCACAGAAATGCTATGGTTCATGCTGCAGTTGGATTTCGTATATCCCACTGTTGACTTCCGCCATGTTTCAACTCATCCTTTGGAAGAACGTAAGGCGGTCCTGAAATTCAACGCATCCCAGCCAAAGAAGATGCTTGATAATGAGGGCAACCTGAAAGCTGTCACTCAGCGCGCCCACCTACTTGACGATTGGTGAAAGCATACACAGGGCCAGGTCAGTCAATAATACTACTCCACACTGTCACATAAACCACCACAACAGTACATTATCCACTATTAGCATAACAACAATCAACAACAACTAACGATAACAGACATCAGATCATACTACAATATTATTTAACGGAAGTAGACATGTATTCTATTTTCCTTTACCTCAGCTGACACACATCAGGGAATACATTGGATCAAAATTCTACCTCGATCGCACCCAGACCACCTGAGCTATCACCTATTGATCAACTACAAGTGTAACATCAGTGCTTCACACAAAAAAGAATTGCAACTTATCCACGCATCTACGATGACTACCAACTGTCACCTTGGATTGATGCTTCATGCAAGATGATACGACTTCGTCTCGCACATGTTACTGATGCTCTTGACTTTGTCAACCTCACTGTTGACAACAACACACCAGGTGAGGCAACAGAACACCTTCGCACATCAAAACAGATTCCTTCAAAACTCTCATGCAAGTACTCAATTGCTTTCACTCTTCAGCCTCTTGCAAATTGAAAACGTACCTAATCTTCTCCTTTCCTCACTTCCAATCGGCATATATGAGGAAAGCAAAAGCTGCTGTCGCTCTTACAAACTCTCCAAAGTGAAGTAAACAACAACATGAATGAAGTCAATCCCACTTGGAGCACACTATTCAACCGATTTGTTGACACAACTAAAAACCGCCGTACAGTTGCTGTGTTATCAAACATTGGTCCAAAGAACATCACATCATTCCTGTATCACCTCGTCCTATCCTACGTTCGCTTCAACAATGAAATTGACCTATTCCAAAGTTCAGGAGAAATGAAAGAGGTTTGTACACTACACACCTTGGACCGCCAAACATACTTCTGCCATACAAAATTAAATGAACATTGACAGCAGGGCTGTAAAACTTACTTTCTTAAAGCAGCTACTTACAGTTACAGTTACTTCATTTTGAAACTGAAAAGTTACTCTCCCAATTTACTAACCTTACAACTTACAAAAGTTACTACTTAAAAGGCGAGAGAAGTTCCAATTTACAGTCACTTTCAAGTTACTTTTGACGATGAAAGGTATCATTTGCAGCTGCATTTCTCGAAAATTGCAATTCACCTTTTCTGGTGGATTTGTTATGCATACATGAATGTTTTGAAGCTACCGGCAATTGTATCTTAAAGATACCCACGATCAAGTAAAGCCTACAAGTGAGAAGTAACTAAATGTAAACAAAAGTAGCTTTCAAAAGTTAGTACTTAATTTCAAAAATTGAATTTACTTACAACTGAAAGTTACTTTCAATGGAAACTAATTAGTTACTTCCAAACGTCAACCAAACAATAGCCTTTCAAGTAACTACCTGCTAAAGTAACTGCTTACTTTACAGCCCTGATTAACAGTCATGGAATACATGTTATCAGAACACTTCTGATGAACACACAACTACCAATCTACCTACTCACCATCATCTCAGCTCCACATCTTATGACATTCATTCACTCCATGCGAACAGAGCTACTACCTGATCTTCAGTTCCCTTTATGTGATATAATGCTATGTCTCAGCTTCCACACTTGCATTCAGGTGTTCTACAATTGCAAACTGCTTGATCACGACATCTTTCCATCCTTGGATTCCATCAACAAGTTAACGAAGAAGTACATCGACGACGAACTGCGTTACAAGCAATTTCAGGACATGATAATTCTTGCGAACAAACGTAAGATAGAGCTATAATATGATAAATGATTCACAGCTCCATACCACCATCATTCACATTTCTTAAATACTTCCCCTTTTCCAGAATTGATGAGCTACTTCCATGCCGGTATTATTGCTGCTCAGCAGCCTCTGCTGAAGGAACACCAGCTCAATAAAGCACAAACTCAAGCCGTCCGCCAGCTGGTACAATCAAGGCGAAATAGCATTGTGTCTGCCCTAGAGAAAGCTAACTTAATCAACCTCCCTCCAGTCAATGAAATGATGGCACTAGCAGAAACACATTTCTACCCACATCCTGGTCATCATCCAGCGCAGACTGCAGGGATCGCAAGGTACAATATTGTAAACACTGTCACTGAAGCAATATTTAGCAACGCATTGCCATGAATTCGCATTAACTACATTTTCTAACTTCCAGGTGCATTGCTCGCATTGACACCATCAAATCACTACAGGAAAATGACACCTCACTACATCGCTGCCATGTCTTCACAGGTCCACCTGGGGCTGGAAAAACGCGTCTCCTGCAAACTGCGATGATTTACTGCCTCAGTCGTCAACTCGAATGCATGCTAGTGTCTGTCACTTCCGCCCGTGCAAGACTACTTGGAGGAGAACATCTCCACCTGCTATTCAACTTGCCTGTAATAGATAACTCTGCCGCATTTATGACAAAGACAGCATCCATAGCATTCTCCAATTTCCTTCAAAGTCCAATCAACATGGCCGCGATACGAAAGATACAAGTGCTCTTCATTGAAGAGATAGGATTGCTCTCAGCACAAATGCTTACCGTTCTAGACAAGCTCCTGCAGCTCCTGCACTCCAATGCAATGCCATTTGGAGGTGTGCACATCATCGGAACTGGAGACGCACTACAGCTGCCACCAATCGAAGGAGATCCCATGTGGCTTGGTGCCCACATGTTCCTTCATTTCGACGTCATCGCCCTGCAGCATCAAGTAAGAAAATACACGTCTGCACACAACAGCCATTTTCATCCACAATAGTGACTCAATACTACAAACCTTTCCATTCCATTACAATACCATGTCACTTTCAATCATCCACCACCGTTATGACATCATCCAAATTTCCCATTTTGAAATGGAAAATAACATACTGCATCTCCTTCCAGGTTGTGCAAATGATCCACATCTGCAACACATCAACGAGCTTCTGCGTCATGACGTTGAAGACCACGCTGCCGCCGCTATATGCAGTGATATCTCGAAAAATTGCAACTTCGTCAATCACTGGACAGATATGTGCGATAACGTCTTGCGAGTGCTAGCCACAAGAAAGGTTGTTACAGATGTGACGAAAGAGGTTGTTCAACGACGAATGGAGCAACATGAAGGAGTAATGTCCCATTCCATTGATGAAATTCAAGCTCCATCATCCGCATGGACACAGACAACGAGAGAAGACGTGAAGCAACGGCTGGACAGCCAATTGAACGAGCAGAGTGGCATATTCATTTACGTCGTTGCAATCATGCGTGTAACCTACAACCAGAACTCTCTACGCTCTACCAGATTCAGCCAAGGGCAACTGGTGAAAATACTAGGCATCAGCTCCACAAATGAATCAATCACAGCAGCTCTCATCGATGACATCCATCTTCAACAGGACACAATTACACTGACCAAGCGATTTAGTGTACAAATCATTCACATGAACGTCCATGTTACCGCAAGGCGAAAACAGTTTCCTTTAAGGTAATCAAGTTCCACAACTACCACTACTACTATCCATTTCACTACTGGTGTTCGTACACACAGCCGTCATATCTTTCGCACCATTTACTACGGCATGCATTTCATTACAATTTCAGCTATTACATCTCCTCAACCATTCACAAGGTGATGGGAGAAACAGTTCCTTCCTTCGCAACGAAACTGAGCACCAACAACAGAGATTATATGCTCTGGGAAAAGGAGCAGTTTGTTGTGCTGATCTCCAGAGTGAGGACTCTCTCAGACATCACCTTTGTCGGGAGCAAAGATGATACACTGAAAGCAATCTGTGAGGTTAACATTCCACACCTTACCACACATTACATTTACTTAAAAAGCACACATCTCATTTCATACTTTCCTCTGCAGAAAATTAACTATCTCACTTCAATTCCAACAGGTTGCTCTCCTTCGTTTGCCCTTGATCTCTCGATGCGTTGCATCCGTGGAGAAGCTAGAACTTCACAATGAAATCGTTCCCTGCTTCAGAAGGACAGCATTTGTCATCCCACCTCAACCTGCCGTCTGCGTCATGCAAGGTGCACCCTTCTCAGATGTCTTCCTAGCAGGTTCAACTATGGACATGTTTAAAACCAACCATGCCATTTACCATACCATGGTATTTCCATGACATAAGGCCATGGAAGCCGTACCTCATTGCGACAGGCTGGACATTTCCCAACTGTACTGCTGCTGAAGAAGAACTGCATATCATTGACGAACAACTGGCACGCAAAATAAGAACTACCATCTCCCTACATGACACACTGGCAATTCTGAATCGCAACGCTGAAAATCATCCAATCAGGATACAAATCACAAAGTTGGTAAGTCCACAAACAAGCACTTACACCTGCAACTCCGTCACTGTGCATAACTGAACATTGTGTTACACGGACCATAACGTGGTTAAAAAAAACACATCGATTTTCGAAATTCCAACGGGAGACAGGTTCAATCGATGCTAAATCGATTAGAATGAACACATGCTAAAGGAAAATTAATTCAAAGAACGTTTAGAGGTGCCTCTCGAACTTTGAAGTTTCTCGCATTTTGAGCAAATCCGCCCATACTGCGCTCTGTTATGATGCGCCGGATTTCACACCAAATTGACCTCCCCACGAAAAAAAATGTAGTTATTTTATTTCTCGGCGGATTGAGATAAGTGTACTCTTACATGAAAGCTAAGTAGTAGATCTTTCTAGCCATTAAAAGTTTGAATTCATTTAAGCTTGATTTATTTACGAACCGCGTCTGTAAAGTTTCCATATGACGTTTTGTCCACTTTTTCATTTTGACGTGCCGAAAAGACATACTAAATGAGTGATGAATTTTGCTGAAACAAGCTAGATTAGTGAACAAGTGCTTATTACACCACACTAAAGCAATAAAGCTGATTCAAACTACCCGACTGATTTCTTATTATTTTATTTGTTCGCACAATCTGTTGAATTTGCAAGGAAATTTTGTCAAAAACAAGGGATAATGCAAAATAGAAAATCAGTGTTATGGGACAAAACAATACGCTGGATCGTAGCACCATGTCCATTTATTGCTGTCAGCTATTTTCATGGTGATCCGTTAACCTAAACTAATTTAAATTAATATTTTACCATCACTATCCATAAAATCGCGCCACTCTCTATTTCAGTCCCGCTCCGGCGACCGACAATCGCAGCATCAAAAGTAATACCTCCACTGCGGTGCCAAATTGTTATTGCGTAGAGTTCATTATTATTTAGAAAAAGCTCCTTGCTTACAGAACTTTACATTCATAGCAACATAACTTATGTTGTTTACCACATGACCCTGCTTCTTCATAAATTAAGAATCTGCGTTGTTACAGCCGCGAGAATTCTCCGTCCTAAATATGTTGGAAACCTTGGCAAGCGGCATGCAAACAGACTGCCCGCAATAATCCTGACCTTCTAGCGATTTGCTTTTCAAACTAGCTTTGCAGACTAAAGTATGCGTAAAGAAAGAATTGGCTTTCAGATCATACCAGTTTCATCATCGTGAGTTTAGAAAATTTTATGGTTTCACAATGATTGCTGAATTCGCTTGACAATAGCAACCAAACACAACTAGAAGCGACAACAAAATAACGATTGCTCACTTTGTTTGTCAATGTTTTGGCTCAAACTCATAAAATAACGTTCAGCGAACAGTCTAGCAGTTGCTCTGCAAAGATCTTTGAGAGATTCGTTGTCAAACACCAGAGTATTGATGCATTGTTTGCAGCTGACACGGTGGGCATTTGCAAGGGAAAGTCAGACTGCTCTGGTACTGTATCCGAACATTTCAATAAACGCCATCACAGAATTACACCACAACAGAAACGCATCAATATAGCAGCTGGCAGCGTCACAACCCCATTGCAATGTCTTCCAGCTACCTGCTGAATTAATGGTGCTGTACGACTTGGCGTTATATTGCTATATTTCCTCTACTCTCCATTGCTTCCTTACACCACTGTGCTCTACCTCATTGCTAAAACTGATCTCAGTAGGCAACGCATTCGCAGGAAATCTACTTTCTAAGGCAGCAGAAAAACAAGCAAACGGGGTTCATGCCTTCAATATTACGAACGAGCTTACTAGTGGCCGAACACCTTCCGTCTCTGGCTCTGGCTTCCGGCTCTGGAGGTACCGCGTCCTCGTCGTGGAGCTGGGGCGGCCGGAGCCCTGTTTGACAGGGTTATGGCGAAATGGACTCCTGGAAACTGGGTCCTCGCGCAAACGGTGCCATGGAGCTGGAGGAGTGCCTGCACTCTCCAGCTCTACCCTCCCGAAGGTCTGGGCAACCAGACCCGAGTGCAACAACAACAACACCTTCCGTCTCGGTAAAACATAGTAATGATTTTTATGAACGCTACCCTGTACCCCCTGTCATCATTACCAATCAAAACGCATAAAAGATAGCGACAGCAAATTCCTCTGACCGACTCACATTTTACAGCAAAAATTCTCCACAACCTGCAAATCATGGCGTACGTAGAAATTCAAAAAGTTTGCTATGGACTGACTTGCTGTACGTTGCATTTGTAATAAATTGAGATATTTTATTCCATTTCAATCAGATACCAACTCAACCACTTGCTACGCAACGACCAACTCCACGAAACGCTCGCTCGAATGGCAGATCTGAAGGTAGTTCACACCGCAAATGTGAACAAAGACATGGAAGATTTTCAATTAATAGGTCATCTTATTCATGTGAAGAAGTATCAACCAGACCGCCCTCTAAAGAGTGACAACAAAGGGAATATTTCCAAGTCAACGCGACCCTATTCACGACTGATGTTCTTCATGTGAGTAACTAATGCTTAACTGTCAATACTTTGTCAATGAATAGCTGTTGCCTCTACACATACTGTCATTCAAATGATTCAAACTGCTTCAATTCAGGACAGCGACGAAAAACGCAATCCGTTTTACGTCACCTTGACGGACAAAGAGGATGGGGAAATGGCATTCTATGCCTATAACGTTCTCTACGCTGGGGCCCGGTTCACCATCATAGAGCCCTCGAGCTGACAGATTCTCTACTTCCACTGCCAATCGAAACTGTTACAACGCTAATGCCGCAAATAATTTCAACAGCAATCCAGGAGGGTGCCATGAGGCCCATCATGTTTGTGGGCAACGTGGCCATCCAAAGGGTAAGTAACAATTCAAATGAACTAGCATTGTTTTAGGCAATACCTTTCCTTCCCTACTGTAAACATGACATCTCTTCATTCTACTCTAGGATGATGCTGTCCATGGTACACAGAGAAGGAGTGCTGGGTAATTTCTAAGGGAAGAGGAAACAAAACCATCGGAATCCAATGATCATTAAACTCGGAAAAGAACGATTGGAATTTTGCAGCGTTGCCGCCGCTGCACTGTTCATGCAACGTGACTGCCTGAAGGTCAGTTCAGACCTTGGAAATGTTTTTTAAAAATCTGACGAAGAAAATATACTTAATTCTATTCTTTATCGTTTTCAGGGACACACTCGCTATTACAATGGTATGGAATTCAGGAGAGTTACGAGAAACATTGTGTCGCGGGTTGATCTAATGTTTCACTGTCTCGGTTAGGTCAAGCCCAAGGAGACGAAGGAAGGTGGCATTGAAATCCCAAAAGGATGCATCTCATCGGTTTGATCCTTGTCCGAGGATGCATTACCAAACAACAGAAGTATCAATTCGACATCCCCGAACTAGAGACGCTCCACCAACTAGACGCCTCAGGGGAAGCGTCATAGTGCTTCCAGGTCCCCAACATGGACCACAGCACTGGCATGCTGCAGCAAGCGATGAGTGAGCAGGATCAACAGCAGATGAATTAAAAAGAAGGACCAAATGCACAGCAAGTGACACACCTACAGGGACCACACATTGCTGCCTCAGTCAATGTAAAATGTGTTGAAATGTACAGCCCTGATTTATAGGCACCTATGCACTAGGTACCTCCACGTGGGCACCTAGAGCATGTGCCATTTTTAGGCACATTTCAGGTTGTACTAGTGATTCTGTGTGTGTTGAATTATATTCTCTCTGCATGTTTGCTGAACAACGAAGACTACTTTTTCATGTCTCACCTCTAGCTAGCACTCTGGAACTAATCATTATATTTCAACAAAATGTTGAGCTGAATTTGTTGTGTACAATGTAACTCAGTTAATATCACACCCTTGGGAAAATCGTTAAACGTGATATTATCCGAGTCGTGACAATAACCGAGTCTCAGGCCCCGTTTACACGATACCGTTTCGCTTTTCATACCGTTTTCATTTCGGCAATCCGGGACGAAAATGATACCGTTTTCGTTTCGTTTACACGACAGCGTTTTGCTTTCCGTGCCGTTTTCATTCTGTTTACACGAAGACGCTCGGCTCGGCAATCCTATTGTGTTAATTGCCTCGAAATGAACAAAAAGCATCAGAATGAGGTTTTTGGCGCCGAAATACGATTTATTTTCATAACATCGTTGTCCCTGCCCGAATCGATCGACGAACAGCTGCCTTCATTTTGAGTCTTTCATCTGAAGTTATTATATATAACACTATGATTAAGCCACATTTTGAATATGGAATTGCTATTTGGGGTCACAGCCCTTCTGCAAAATCCCTCAATCTTTTACACAAAAAAAGCATTAGAATCATTATGGGAGGTCAAATCACGGTCACATGCTGAGCCACTTCGCAGCATTTAGGGTATTTTACAACAAAATGACCTCCACGTGTTTCAAATGTTTGCAACGCTTCATAATATAATTGTTAACCAGCCATCTTTTCTAATCAACATCTTCTTTTTTCAACAACAACACCGAAGACAAGAGAATGTTTTTAATGTACCTTTCGCTAGAACATCTCACTTGCAGAATTATCCTAACTATAAGTTTCCTCACGTATGGAACAATTTCAGATTTACTTTTGACATCAGTATTCCCACTAAGCGTTTCCTCAAGTGTCTAAAACTAACATTTATTGAAAGTTACTATGCAACATGTACCATCAAGAACTGTTACAGTTGTATCGACTGATTACTATCCTTCTTCCGTTCTTTTTTCCCCTTCTTCTCTTTATGTTCCCCCCTACCTTCTCCTTCTACTGTTCTCCTTTTATATTCATTTTTTATTTAGCTTACCGTTACTCTAGTTTTTTAATGCATGAACCTGATTTATATGTTTACATCGCCAAAAATCAACTCTTCATATGTAATTAATGCTCGTATTTTGTATTTGTAACAATATTTAACCTCATATTTTGTAAATGGTCTCCCAAATAAACAAGCTTCTAGCTTACGGGATGACCATGATCACATATTTCTGATCTTGTAATTTTAATAGCAAACTTGTATTAACTTTTATCTTTCTTTGTTTATTTGTTGACTTATTGTGATCAAAATAAATATCTATCTATCTATCTATATATATATTTGTCAATTGTTATATCATGGCAAATGCAAATAAGGATGGGAATTTTGTGTGGACAGACTGTGAAGTAGAGTTACTACTTGAATGTGCGAAGGTGTTTGCAGCACAATGTCTATTTGAAGGCAAAGACTGGGAGTCTGTCAAGTCAAAATACGACAAGATTCGATCGATCTTTGTGGAAAGGTACCCGCAAACTGACAGTGACTCAGAGGATTATCCGAAAAGCAGTTGTCCTGATGATTTTACCAGAGAAAGAATTGCCTCAAAGCTGAAATCTGTTCGAGCAAAATATAGAAAGGTTGTTGGGCTAGGACGCCGAAGCGGCGGAGGTTGTATCGTCATGACCTTTTACGATCTCTGCACGGATGTTTGGGGCTCATCACCAGCTACAAAGAGTTTTGAAGGTAAGCTTCATTTAACTGCCTTTCATATGTAGGAAGTTTCCCCTTCAACTGGTGATTAAAGTGTCCACCTAGAATCAATGACTACCCTCTTAATTGATATTTTCCTTGATGTTTAGGCGGAATTGATTCCATCAGTGCTGCTGAGGACTCGAGTGAGCAGAGAGAGACCGAGGTTGTTGCCAACACAGCCATCGAAGATGAGCTGTCAAGCAGTGCTATTGATTCACCGCCCAGCAGTGACCAACTTCTTACTGCTCAAAGCCCTACCATTAGTGCAGCACGTCAAGAAATGACAACATTCCTAAATAACAGAAGAGAGGACAAGATGACAAACAAGGCCTCTGCTGAGAAGCAACATCTGAGTCTGATGAAGGAAGACATGTCATTGAAAAGAAAAATGGCACAGCAAATGGAGGAATCGGACAAAACTTTTATGGAGCATATGTCAAAAATTTCCAAAACAAATGAGACAATGATCAGCACATTGTCTGGTTGCATGCAAGTCATGCAGTCCATGCTTCAACTACAAATGCGTCAGCAAGAAACTCAGATGTAGCAGAGAAGATACCATACCCCTCATCATTTCCCCCAACAGCAAATGACGCAGCTGAACCCAAGTCAATTCACTGCCAATGGCATGCCTATGGGACTCCCATATAATGATTAAACTCATCACCATAGATAAGTTGTTTTGGCATTGGAGCTTGGTTTGGTGGGAGCTGCGTACAAGCGAATAGCAGAAATTGGTTTGGTGGGGTTGCTTCCCCGC
>OFHS01004277.1:0-14411 GCA_900245855.1 Calvadosia cruxmelitensis | reverse complement strand
GTGTCTCCTAACCTGCCTCTCGTGGTGATATCAGGCCATATCACATAGAAAACCGTGTGATAACTGTTCAATGTTATCTTCCGCCAGCTCAAGAAGAAATAAGCAACTCCTTTAATGAGTGACCCTACTTTAAACTGATCACCAGTTGATCTACTTAGTTGCGTACAGCAACGGTTTATATGGTAAACCTGTCACCACACACGCTCCAGTCATACCACAAAACCAATGGAGTTCCTATTGTTAACTATTACTCAGTTGAGAGAGAGACAGAGTGGGGGGTTCCTTGCATCCCCGCCATCTCATGATTGATGTATATACAAAGCATGATGATGCATTCGATTTATAGCAGGTACCTTATTTGTGCTAATGCAAGAGTCGATTGAAAGCTTGCCAGCTGCAGCCATAGTGCAACATTGATGCTTTAAACTCATCCCCATAGATAAGT
Organism: Calvadosia cruxmelitensis; assembly: GCA_900245855.1. Taxonomy (NCBI): domain Eukaryota; kingdom Metazoa; phylum Cnidaria; class Staurozoa; order Stauromedusae; family Kishinouyeidae; genus Calvadosia; species Calvadosia cruxmelitensis. The sequence continues at coordinate 13,966 of OFHS01004277.1, read as the reverse complement.
TGTTTGGCAGTGGTGCTTGGTTTTGGTGAGAGCTGCTTACTTGCAAATGGCTGCAGAGAGGGGAGCTACTTAATTGCCAATAGCCGTAGCTGCGATGGAAACCTGTCACCATAACCAAGCACCAGTCACACTGCTATGTCAGTGGAAATCCTAGTGATACTTACAATGACAATGTAGGGAGAGGCTGGGTGGGTGATTTGTTGCATCCTGGCTGTTTCGCGTCGTGCGAGGCATAGCAATGGAACAAACGGTTGCAGCAACTGTTGCAAAATTCTTCTAATAAAGCGTGACTAGCAAGCTAGCAAGCAATAGCAAGAATGGCAAACCACTGCTAGCCTCGTTCTTACCTGATTCTGAGACTCGAGCCCAGTTCACCATCGTACGATAACCCATAGGTTACATTACTCATTGCCTAGCTGAGAGGCTAGCCTCGATTCTATCGTTGTTGCCTGCTGGCTATGGTTAGAGTTTAACCTTACCTAAATTCCATTTAGCAACATTTATCATCTACACTATGCAACAATGAACTGATCAAAGGGCACTCCTAGCAGATGTTCTATCCATACCACCACCAACTGTGCATCATTAAGACTATCCTTGAGTCTGACTTGCACACAAGCAACCACTATAGTTTGGGTTTAACCTCACTAAATTTACATTTAGCTTAATCGAACAAATTGTTCAACAGTATCAATGTCACTGCCACTCAATACGCAGTAAGGTAAAGTTGCAGTTTCAACCACTCTCCTTCTAATACAAACTCAAACTAACCTAGAACACATTTCTTCATCTAGTTAGTGTAACCCATTCACTGATTATCTTTCAATGAAGTTATCTGGGTATGTCATTGTTATTCCAATGCAAGAGGTAACTGCATTTCTGCAAGGAGAATGCTTCCTACTTTATTTCTTAGCAATTTATACATTAGTAATGTTGGCTTTCTATTTCAATATTCAACTTTGTAGCTGGGCTTTTGCTCATTTATCGGAAACTATTTCATTTGCAATTATCCAGCATGTCACATGTAAAGGCAGTCATTGTAGCACTGCCTTTTGGACATGTGCTTACTTGTGCTTACTTGTACTATGCTCCTATATTCAGGAATGCGAAGTGAATTGTCATCTACTGCCTTATCAAGTGTCATAAGCTGCAGGTGCGTAAATTTCACCTTGCGTTAACAGGCTTTCGCCTGGACCCGTGATGTGAACTTGCGAAGATAGTTATATTTCGCTTACATGCAGTAAATCTTAACAACATAATATGGTCAAATTTAATACAACCTAATTTAAAAATTGTAGTTTTAACTTTTGAAGCCTATGGGCATAGTCAGTACAATAGATATGGGCAGTTCCGCATAGTCATTGTGTATAGTGGTCTTAAACTTTTCTGATGATATTGATGTCCTTTAGCAGATATGGAAACCATACAGGAGCACATGATTCCAAGACGGTTGAATAATGTGTAATATGGGCTTTGGTTACGGGATCAGGATCTTTGAAAGGTTATAAAGTTAAAAGGGGGATAAACACATTTAGGTAAACATATTTGTTACCGTCAATGTACTTATGAATGTTGTAGTAAGGATTTACCACATGGATTTCTATGTTTGGATTGGATTTCCAAACACGAGTGACTTTGGGAGAACAAGAGCACAGCGTAAGAAAACACGAGCCTTTGGCGAGTGTTTTCTAGCTTTGCGAGTGTCTCCCAAAGTCCCGAGTGTTTGGAAATCCAATCCAAACATAGAAATCCATGTGGTAAATCGTTTATAACATGAATAATGACTGTTTAGTTTTAAGTTTACTGATCTATCTCACGTTCTCCCAAGAATGATCAAATTTCGGTTAGACTACCAATGCGACCAATCAGACATCAGTAGCAATTCCCGTGGGAACAACATCACATGTCAAGCATGCATTACTCGTCAAAATGGCCAATAAGGGAGAAGCATGTAATCATGTGACTCGAATCACGCGCCTTGCACGCAGCATCAGCCGGTAGGCAACACAGTTTGCGACAAGTCAAAACTTTTAGAGTCGACACTTTCAAGCAGTTTGTTAATTTCCTCCGTAGACGTATGCTGGAAACACATTTCGGGAGTGCCAAGGTCTAGCATACTGCTCGTTAATCCCAAGCGTGTAAGCTTCGGGTAATGTCTGTAATGTTTACCTTTTGCGCCATTCTGAATCATGAATAAATGCATCTCGCGGATTTGTAAAACCCGGTTTTCAGTCGAATTTCCAAACACAGCTCTTAGCCAATCAGATTACGAGAATCGAAAATGTCATGTTATAATTCAGTTTCTTTCTGTGTTATTTTCAGTGTGAACAATCTCCATATTGCTGACACAATCAGGCAGCATGACCCAAAGGTCAGTCCTTTCTGTGGTGCTTTTACTTGTACCGGTACTCAGATATTGCTGCCTAGGAGCCTATAGCGCTATATTTCATAGTACAGTTTCGATGCGGTTGGTCTTTAGGATAACATGGCTAGCTTGTTGACTGTTTTTTGTCATCCTGCCAGGTGCTCACATTTTACAACGAACCAGCATTAACGGTGAAGGTGTGTGCGATTTGCTTGCAATACAATTATGTGTTCTCTAAGTGATGTATACTTATCAGTCTCACTGTCCGGTACTGGTTTGCTTTAAGTAGCACAACTGTTGCCATATTTGTTGTATCTTGCAAGCATACAAATAGTTTTAATGGAATATATTTACTTTGTTACATTAAATAGAAAAGTTCAACTTGAATGCCTCTAAACGATATTGCCTGAAGTCAAAGCGGATTATATGTTTGAGATTATTAAGCCCATTTTCAAAATTTACACATGGAGCGTGATTGAAATGTCGTCTAAAATCAAAGCATTAAGGGGCATGCAAATGTATCTGTATATCAGCATGACTATTGCGATTGGAGTCGATTGCAAGGGTGAGTGATCTTTCTTGAGGAACTACCTCTGCTTATGACTAGATTTGACTCAAAAGCTACAACCTTCTGAATGTGTGTCATTCACGTGAACATCAGGGGCCATCCATGTTATCCTTGACCTCTCCTCGATTGAAGCTGAGGTTATTAACCTCGCTTAAACTACATTTGACTACTTTAAAGCAAGTCTAAGGATGCTGAGTATATTTTACAAAAAGTGTCATCGACTTTGATTCCCAACGTAATATAGCATAATGAAAATTCAGCTCAAGGAAACAATGATCAAATGGAGACTCATTGGAAGTACCTTTTATTCTTTTTATACTTCATTTTCTGCTCAGCTGCTCCTTTAACGAGAGAGATGCTGCTGTGACGTGCTTCTTTTCTCTGTTTGTTGTAGATTGACACTAAAGAACAAAGCTGTTGTGCCCTACATCAAAGCCTTGGTGAAGTGACCTCATCTGATGCACTTTGCAACGGTGATGTCCAGGCAGCCATGAAACTGACCGCCAGAGTCAATCCGTTCAAATTTGTATTTATATACAAACTGCTCACGGATGTCATAGTAAGTGGTTTGCAGTGCTGTATAAATTACTTTTATTAAGTAACGAATTACAATTACAAATTACTTTGAGCAAAAGTAACGAATTACAGTTACAAAATACTTATCTCAAAAAGTAATGAAATACAATTACAAAATTACTTTGTCGAAAAAGTAATCTTTACAAATTACTTTCGAAATTACTTTTCTTTCAACACACCGATTGTAAAAGTATGCTACACCGTAGTGATAAGAGGGTTGAACTGAAAGACATCGGTCTTGGGTGTTGAAAAGCACACCCGATTATTGGAATAAGAAAGAAAATCAAAAAAGAATATGTTGAATATCCGAATATGAAAGAATTGAGTTTGGTCCTTGTTTTGATCAAATGCTTATTCCTGTTGTAGTGGAAAATGTTTCCGTAGCGACCAGCGACCAGCAAGCGAAGATTATGTTTCAAGATCATGCGCGAGTTCCTTTGTTTACATCCGCTTGTCTTTGAAATTCAACACCATCACACCACATGAATAAAGTCATTTGACACCGTTTGTTCTTGGAACAAAGATCAGCGCATTACCGACGGGCAATGGCCTCGTGAATAAATAAACTGTCGACTGTGAATTTTATTTGGTTGACTCAGCTAGGCTTGACGCGATTTCCTCGCGTTGTTTGCGGACTTCACGAAAGCACAATGGTAAAATAGTAATTTCTGATTTGGATTGTTGTTAGAAGTAACGATTACAAATTACTTGCCGAAAAAGTAACGGATTACGATTACAAGTTACTCTCTGCGAAAAGTAACGAATTACAGTAATTCGTTACTTTTGAAAAATTACTGCACAGCACTGGTGGTTTGCCAAAGCACCATTAGTCTGTTGCTGACTGTGTGGTTTGCTGGCACAGTATATGACAGTAACTGTAAGAGGATGAAGGACAACCTTCCAGTGTATTAGCCATTATAGAGAGTTTTATTATTTGTTTACACGTGTACCTTTCTTGCTGATTTCTGCTGTAATAACTAACCTTCCAGCAACACAGATCTTGTTCAGGGAACATCTATAACTTGTAATAGACAGATTTTGAATGTGTGTTTGTGAGGGCTAATGGTCTAATTGGTAAGGCACTTCATTGACTCTAAAGCTATGTGATGCTGGTTCAAATCCCAGCTCAGTCCAAATATATTCCTTGAGTTATACAACCCTGGCAGTACTATTGTGGTCAGGAAATTGTTACGGTTTGCGAACAGTGTTGAAATGGAAGAAGCACCTGAATGTATAAGCTGTTATGACTGGGGTGTAATGATAAACGTTTTCTGCATGCACAATGTTAGTTAGTTGCGATCCATGCCTTTAATCAAGTAGAAGATTGAATATAGGGGATGCAAATGTCCTCCTCAAACGATCTGAAACAATTTTCACATACTGGCAGCCTTATTGTTTCCTGCATTGTTCTATTTTCACAGAAATCTGTCACTCTGTTATAGTTTTGCTGAACGTTGAGCTTGTTTCTTTCATGCAATCCTTTTGCTTGATATGCTTTCTAAGTATAAATCTTTCCTCTTTTTCCGCTTCACAGGAGTTGCTCAATTGCATCACTGAACCCCTTGCACCAAAGGTAAAGTAGCTATTATGTGCACAGAGTATGATGTGATTTAATGTTGACTAGATACTATTTATGCAAAGTTTAACTCGGACCATAATATATTTCGGATGTAAATCCACTGGATCATTGTGTGTACCTTATTTGACCTACAAGCAGCCATATTGCCATGTCAAAGATGAGTAGCTGCAAATCCACGGAACAAGCCCGCTCGTACTAGCGATATATCCTACACAATAACAAACCCCATACTTTGCGATCAGTCTTTATGCTTTCCGGCCAATCCGTAACATGGCAGTCTGTTTGTACGCATGGTGCCCTGGCGTATCAAAACAGCAAGGAGGCTATTGATTGGAAAACTAAAGTCTCACTGGATCCACTGTATGACCTATGCTACTTCTGGATCTAACATGATCATTCTCTTTATTTCTCTTGTTCTAGGGCATGTCGATACCCAATTAAACAAATTTTACTTTGCTTTAAGATAGCCATTAGCCAGATACATGGAGAACAACCAAGTTTATTGTTGTGTAATACTTGGCCGGTGTGTCAATATCATCTTTCTGTGAATGTCATTGATAATTTTGAAACACTGAGGGGCTAATCACCATTCGTATAAATAGCTGGTTTGGTATTGGAAAAAACTTCATTTTTGTCATTTACATGCACAATGTAATTTATTGTAATTCAATGTAATGCTACTTTCTAGCATGAGTTAAATGGAATGAACGTATGCTTGGCAATACTGGGTTAAATCTTGTTTGATGCTGTTGTTTATTGCTTTGACCACAACGCTTTGTTGACAAAAGCACTGAGTTTGCAGTAATAGTGTTTTGTTGTTGATTGGGTGTTTTCTGTTGCAGGCGGGACCCCAACAGGAGCAGTATGATACTCCAGCAAACTGTCCAATGTCATTGCTTCTAGATGTTGCAATTTCAAATCCTGTGATTGACATACCCAAGTCTTCTATATCACCATCTGGACTGTCACTGTCCATTGACAGCATTGCAGTAAAGAATGAACTCACTCTGCTCGAGCATGAAATTGACGACGAAGACCAAGGGAGTTCGTATGGAGATGACTTTGTTCTCGTTTATGTAGAAGATAACCTTGATATCACAATAACTGGACTTAAACTCAGCAGGTTCGTCTATAGAGCAGTCATGTAATAATCTGTTACTTATTACTTGGCTTTAAGAAGATATGTCTGATTATAAGGAATGTAACAGAATCCATGTAACTTACAATCATGAAGAAGTTGACCAAGAAGATCTGTGTCTAGGAAACCAAGTGAACTCATTTATTACTTTATGGATCAAAACTGAATGCATGAAGAGCTATAGTTAGCTCCTGTTTGTTTTATGTAACCTAAATTGCAATTGCCGTATTCCTGAGTCTTTATGCTTATATTGGAATCATTTAAGTAGATACAACATGCATCGACCAGATAGATTTATTGGATGATTGCCTTCCTTGTTCACTTGAATGCCATCATAACAAAGTGCTTACATTGGATTTTACTTTAGTCCTCCAATAGAGAAACAAACAATATACATAGACATTTCATCACATTTAGCATCCCTTGATTGCGATTTCTGACCTTTGAGAATTCTTGTTTACCTGTCATTCCCACAGCTTCCATCGTGCTACCATTCAAAGCATTGAAAACACTATCATGGATGGGCTATCTCTGTCTGGAAATGTCAAACGAAAGCTTCTCTCATCAGCTGACCAAATGGACATTGATGTTCATTTTGACAAAGCAAAGGTATGACTTTCCAGTAGTTTTCTTATGTGATTAGAGACTAACATTTGCCATAGACCTGTTCTACTCACGTCAGATCTAATGTGACCAGTGAACGTTACCTGTTTTTAAGTCTTCTATGTTTTATGATCAAATTATTATTGCAATATTTGTAAGTAAAATGAGTCATCTATAAGAGCTTCTATGTTTTTCTAGTTGACCATTGCAGAATACGACTTGAACCTTTTGGCTTTCGCCATTGGAGAAAATTTTGCTGAAGGTGAAGCCTGTATTCTATTTGCAGAATCAAATTCACAATATATGTAACAAGTTCAATGTCATTTTTCCCTGTTTTATCTCTGCCTTTTGCAGGATCCTCTGAGACTGTACCTGCTGCTGAGCCTGGTTAGTGTTTGTCACTTGGTGTTCATAGTATTTTCTTTTACATCATGCCCTAGTTTGCCTAGTAGTGATCGCTACACGTTGTGCATGAAACACAACTTTGAACACTGAGTGTTGCTGTGTACGATATTAATCAGGAACTCATTGCATCGTATCATGTCATTATTGCATTGCATTTTGTCTGTCGAGTCCTGACGGCATCTCTCTATCCACTTGTCTTAAGATATTATGTTTGAAGTGGCCCCTCAAGCTAAATTACATTTTATTTGTCTTAAGTTGCCACCTGTGCTAAGATACTACTCTCCATTTGTCTTTTTGGTAAATCATTTAGTTTATTTGTTAAATTGTAATTCTTTTGGCTTATGTGTAACTGTGTAACTTGCAAATTGCTGTACTCCTTTGATTCTTGACATCTACCTTGGCATTTGTCAGTTCCTGTGCCACCTGAATCACCTCCAATGAAGATCAAAGTGGCTATTACCTCGCCTTCCATTCAAATTGCCATGGTTACTTGTGGAGAACACGTAAGTACAGTAGTCAGCTGCGTCATTTGAGTCAGGGTCTGTTTGTTTATTGCAGCTTGTTAAGGTTTATAAGGTGTACTATGGAGATTGAAATTGATTTTTGGTTGTATTTACATATACCATTCAAGTGTCTTGAGTCACAGCCACATGTGTCTCTTGTAAATGTAAATGTCATTTTATTTAACAAGGGTAACCCAATAAGCCCATGGCTTTTCTCCATTGGGGTCCTCGACAACTAAAACCACAGAAAACATAACAAATATATGTGTCGGCTGAGCTGGGAAATGAACCCGCTACGTCTGACTGGCAGCCACACATACTAGCCGCTAGACCACACCGACAGCAAGTCTGGTTCACAAGGTGCATTTCTCTGTGGGTAGATTTGGCCCTAATTACCAGCCCCGAGGAACCATTGAATATTTGGTTCAAAACCCAAATATGTTTGATCCGCTTGCAATCTGTAACTGACTCTTGAAGCAACTCTTGACTTCCAATCAGTAACACCTCCTGATTCCTGGTCACAGTGCTGCTGCTCCTTATGAACTCCGCTCTAGAAGTCAAGCCACCACAAGCCGCATAGGAAACGATGCTGTCATTGTAGTTTGTTGCTTCCCTTGTTTTCTGTCGTCTCTGTGTCTAGTTCTACATCCTTGTTAGTATGTATTGTTCATAACTACTGTTTTCATTTGTGGATTTTCCTAATGAGTTATTTTACTGTTTAATTAGTTCTATTATTTTTTCGACTCTTTATAGAGAACAGCTGTGATGCATGTTTCATGCTTGATTGCGTGTCGATATACTATTTTGTCACTATGCTACATTGTCAGCTGAAGTATGATGGCTGTTGTCAACCGTGGACACTTCTATGTACAATATGGTGTATACATGTTCTACATTGCCTTGTTTAATATTAGTCTCATTGTTCTGGTTTAGGATGTTGCAGTGCCTATTCCTCATCACAAAGCATCAGTGGTCTCTTCGTTAACGTTGCGTGGCTGTGCCATACATATTGATTTAAATGTTGAAAATCCAGTGGATGTTTCATGCGGGTTTGCATCTCTACAGCTAGATGATGAATCGAAAACAGCAGAATTGTGTTACAAGCAGTAAGTCCTAATTGCTGTGCTGTGTTACTAGGTATTTTGCTCTGTATTGCCATTATGGTATTTAAGCACATCAATGTGCTTGTGAAGTCCAATCACAAATTGTATGAGTTCGGTTCATCATCATCATTATCATCATCGTCATCATCATCTTCATTTCATTCTCTCAAAGCTCCAGTCTTCTCTTAATCGAGATAGCTGCTATGTACTGCATGTTTTATAAACGTTTGAGGAGTAAGATACATTGATTGGGGAAAATCAGGTATAAAATAACAAATTACTTGTGCACTTTCTCAGTAATATTTACATTGCCTAAGTAGCATAACGTTCCTATTTACTGTATTGACTTCAGTTGCTTGCTATTGTTGTTGAAAGCATCAGGATCTGTTATCCCTTCATTGCTCAAATTTCGCAAATCTACATAGAGCAGAATCGAGCTGAAGTGGCTTTGACAGGATAAAATTTAAAAAAAAAACGATACTGAATAGAAATGTGTGAAGGATTGTTTGGGTTGATGTGTACCCATGAATATCAACAAACCTGTATTAGTGGCCACCTCTATAGAGCAGCCACCTGTCTATACAGGCCACTCTTCATATCCCCAAATTATACTTCCTATAGAAATTAATCTGGACAGAAAGGCCACCTGTCTATAAAGGTAATTCTGCTCGGGTCCCAGAGGTGACCGTTATAGACAGGTTTGACTGTATGTTACACTTTAACATATTGATCTTTGTTTCTGTAGTGTTTTGAGAAGAAAACCTGTGATTGACAAAGAGCAACTTTTCATGACCATTAGCCTCTCTGAACAGGCTACCAATGGTAATTTGATGTATTTCATTACTGTTCTTATGTCCACTATTTTGATCACTGTGATCTTAAAATGACTGATGAGTGACACTTGAATGCATGTGATTGAGAGATGGTACCGATCAAGCTCAAGTCCATTTTACAGACACGCACCTTAGTGACATCATTATCGATTGCACTGTTTTGGGGCATCATTAGATGGATAGATCGATTGCTGCATGTGTTGATGACAGATAATGGTGTATAGGTAATTGTAATATGAAAATCTATCCAGCATAAACTCGGTTGTTATTGTCGCTGGATGTAGTGAAGCTGTACGTTCATAACTAAGTTTCACCACGATACCCTTTGTGTTTCCCAACAGTTTATGTGACACTGGTCAACTCAGAGATAATCTGTGTCGTTCCATTCTTCCAATCTGTTTTGGGGTTTGTCGTGAGGACATTTGCAAGTCCAGATTCTCAAGGACCAGCTGGTGGTGCATCAAATAGTCATGCTATCACTGAGACAGAAGTGATGCTGCACCCAAGGATACCTCCTGCTTCTGATGTGTCTGCCACTGCGGCTGCATCAGCAAAGGAAAGCCAATTGTCGGTACATTTTGTGGTCAATAGTTGTGATGCAATTGCTTTGGAAACTCCTTTACAGCAGAAGTCACGTGCTGTGGTAGCAAGGGTGAGAAGAACTTTCACTTATTCTGATGCCCAAAATGTACCAACAGTGTTGTTTTCATCTCTGCAGTATGTGTATCCTACTGGTGCTCTGTGTGGATAGTTTTTGAACAGGCTCCTTTCTAGAGGAATTTGTGATTGAGACAATCCATCTAATGACTGCTAAAGGACTGTGTTAACCATCATAATGGTGTTTCCTTCATTTCACGTTATATAGAACCAAATACAGAGATGAGACTGCTGTGATCAGCCACCAAGAGTCCAATTCTAGCGTATCATACACAGGTTTATATATCGACGGAAACAATGGGTACAAGTTTGCTGACACACAATACATGATCAGCTGATTGTACAGTCAGCAGAATCTGATTGAGTAGTGTTATTGGAAATGACACTAAGAGCAGCGTTATTGGAAATGTGATCATGATCTACACGGTCGTCATTTGACCTGATCTTTGTGACACTGCATATTCTGATTATATTGCATTATGACGCAGTTACTTCAACAGAACACTTATTTTCTTTTTTTTGTGTATGTTGTTGCAGTTGTTGGCTTGACTAGTCTTCTTTGTTTAAGATCTCTCTTGATGGTCAATATTCACAAGTTGGTGCAAGAATGGAGCTCCGTACTGGAATCGACTCACTCGAGATGCTTCATGGGATATATCCCGGATTTGAGTTGACTGCTAAGATGGTACGTTGGCAATTACATAGAATAGATAACACATTGTCAATTGTTACTATTTGACATAATTTTAACGTTTCATGATGATTTGCAATTAAATTCTCATCTCGCAATTCGTACTGTCCAACCTGCCATTGGCTGTTACCAAGGACATTTCTAAAATAGCTTGTTGCTTTATAGTATGACTAATGGTGTCGAGTTTTAAACTAACAAACAAACATACATTTATGCATGCAAACAAAATCATATGTGAAATGGAATTAGAATGGATCTACGGTAAATCAACTTAATTCATGACTCGTAGATAATTTGTGTTGTTCCATTCTTCCAATCACTTTGCAAATAGTCAATTACAGTGGAAAATTTATGAGGACATATATTTTAGCTGGATTCTATTAAATTAAATGGAATCCTCTGCCGCAACTTCAAACATTGATTTATAAAAGTATTAACAAGTAATTTTGGTATAAGATATTGAAGTCTCCTACACACAAAAAGAAACGTAGAATTTACAATCAGAGCTGGCCCTATCAGAGCTGAGCACAGGCAATCACAGTTCAACTTCAATTAATCATTGACAATTGTCAGTTATTACCTTACAAACCAACACAACAGCACCTATCGTGACTACTCTGATCACCTTTTAACATTTACGTGGCATTTCTGTTTAATGGAATTGTTGATGCAGAAAGGGATCTTGAATTTTTATGCTTACCTTCGATGGTTTGCAAGTATCGCTTTCAGTCTCTTGGGAGCTGAACTGAAAGTGACATAAGCATTGTTTGCTGATCACTTGCCTCTTTGATGCTTCAACTTCTAACTAGTGTGTGTCGGTTCAAAATTAATTGCACACAAGCAGCCGTAAATGAAAAGCAGCCGACTAATGAATGAAAAGCAGTCGACTTGGTGTTGCGTAGAAAGCCAAATCATCATGTTTATAAATGAGCCACTATCAAAGATGAGGAGTTTGTGGTGTGTTTCTGATTAATTAGCCCAATCAAGAATGTGCTGCATATGACACTGGCCAAAACTCAACAACAGTCCGGACCGGCTAGTTTCTAATAAGTTTTATTTGATTAGACATCCTGACCAATTCTTGTTATTGGACTTGAAATTCAAAACAACTTTATTTCGGCACTTTTCGGAATCACAAAACCCTCTGCAATTCTGTTTCAAGGTGTCATCAATGACAATGTAATACCAATGTACACCAGAATGAAATTGGTTAATTTTTGCATTAGTTGATTTTATAAAACTGTACCAGCATCATCTGCTTATAGATATCTTGCGACCCATAGTATGGTTTTGTTGACTTTGTGGTTATAGCTCCTTCAACCATGCTCAATGAAGTTCAAGTATATTGCTCCTTTCAAAGATGGTGTTGGGCAGGACATCTCACTGATCGTCAACAAAATGCAGTTTTCCGTGTCACCTGCCATCCTTAACACGGCTGTCGTTGTTGTAAATTCAGTGCTGGAGACGAAGGTAAGCTATCAAAGCTAAAGCAGTCTGAAATTATTAGTGATGTGATGGAGAGATATCATTGACGTGTCAGGCGTTCCATGTGACATAAAGACCATGATTATTATACGGGAATCGACTTGTAAGATGTATAGTGTGACTGCTTGGTTTGACCCTCTTTAAATACTGGCTACATAACTTTTAGGTAAAGTTCAACTCAAGCCATAACTGCCGCGTCAATAGACCCAGCTAGATCCATCAATGCTTTCCCTCAAAACCCGATCAGCATCGAATATCTAATTTTTATCTAATTAAAATCTATCTTGCTATTTACAATTTGATTGTAATTAATTATTCCCATCTTCTGACTGTAATTCGCATGTCATGCCGTTTTTCAGAAATATATACCCACATACATACATAGTTACATACATGTGGCTATTGTCAGTAACCCAGGTTACCTCTGACCAGCCTCTTTGTGATGCAATAGTTTAGCAATGGCTAAGTCAGTAGGCAGTCATTTTTGCAAGAGGTAGCTAGCAACAAAGTCAAAACATGCACACCTTGCAATCGATCTATACACGTCACAATTAGCTGATATGCACAATGCCTTGTCTTATGAGTAACAGCAATGAGGTTTTGATTCCCTACTCACCCATTCCACTTATTAGTTGTTATTGTAGTCCTGTCAGTGCTTCAGAAAGGGACAGGTTCTGCAGATGAACGACCTGGTAATTGCTTGCTTACACTGGCTACCTTGCAATATGACAACTCCCACCAAACAAGCACCGATGCCAAACTCTCATCTGGTGATGATGAGTGTAATGTATAATATTATTGATATTAGTTTCCGTCTCACCTGCCATCCTTAACACGGCTGTCGTTGTTGTTAACTCAGTTCTGGAGAAGAAGGTAGTGTATCAAGGTGATAAAATGCAGTCTGAAGTTGCTAACACCTTGAGAAAGAGATGTCATTTGCTTATCAAGCGTCCTTCTGAAATAAATATCGTGATTAACTGATTATTGGTACAGTCAAACCTGTATTAGCGGCTACCTCTATAGAGCAGCCACCTGTGAATGGAGGTCACTCTTCATTACCCCGAAATGACACTTTCTATAGAAATCAACCAGACAAAAAGGCCACCTGTCTACAAAGGTCATTTTCCTCGGATCCCACAGGTGACCATTATAGACAGGTTTCACTGTCTAATTATGGGAATTGACGTATAGAAGTATAGCATGACTGCTTGATTTTACCCTGTTCAAGGTATAATTGTGATTTGTATAAGAATAATTAAATGTTGTATATGCATTGCTAACTAACATAATTATCGCAGTTTTGATGTATTGTGAACTGCAGTCGGACCCAAGTGGTGATGAAGCTGAATCAGAGACTTGCAACGAGAAAATCCATGTTGATTGGAAACCTTTCCCACTGTCTAGGCAGAGTATCATGAATGAAGGTAATATTTATGAGATGCCTTGGATACGTGCTACCA
>OFHS01004276.1:2526-14418 GCA_900245855.1 Calvadosia cruxmelitensis | reverse complement strand
ATCACTAGTTGATCATTATAATTTTTCAATACTAATCCGTGAGTCGTCAGCGAGAGCTTCTATCTTTTTAGACTTGCCCCTAGAATAGCTGAGCTACAAAATCAGCTACTAGTTTCACAATGGAATAGCACGCTCATGGCTGAGTTTATAAGTAATAGAAAATAGTTCCAACTCAATCCGGTTTCTCGATCCAATTTTGTGTAGGATCCGTACGTTTCTTTTGTGGTCTGGTAACCCTCACCAATCATCCGCACATGCTCAAAGTCGAAATTTATGATATTCGAGCAAGAAAAGTGCAAGACAGAATGCAGTCTGGGATAAATATTCCTTGCAATTTATTAAAATGTTAGAATAAGTTATAACTGCAAGTACCTTGCTTTTGTTGGCATCTATTGTTGATCTCTTTGAGTGCTTCTTGTCAGCCTTGCCAACTGCTTTGCTTGGCTTACTTTCGCGCTGTTTCACTGATGTACTTTTAGTCATTTTTTTTTACAAGCTGACTCTGGTCTCGGAGTTGCTAAGTCGCGTTTCTTCTTCTCTTGGTTCTCTTATTCTAGAACAAAGTCAAAACCAAATATTAACAATGACCCATTTATAAATCTTACAGAAATAATAAATTTTCCCATGGACTTACACATAGGTAATGTACTAATGTTAGACTGCATATCTTCACAATAACTCAGAGTAGCTCAGGTCTCAGTAGAGCCAGTTGAGGTGCAATAGAAAGCAACTAGCAGATAGTCAGACACTAGCTTGAAGTAGAATAGGCCTACTACTCTAGCTTCATCCGAGCACTAAGCACAGAGTAGACCTACTGGAGTCTGGAACTGGCACTGCCAGAGTGCCAGTCTGCCACAGTGCCGTGCCACTGCACTACTGCAATTTCTGCTACTAGGACTAGGAGTAGGCCTATTAGCTAGTTATTCTACTAGCTTTAGTCTGCACTCTGCACTGTCTCTGACTCTCTCTGAGACTCTGAATTGCAGCTCAGGAGGCCTCAGGATTAGCAGACTAAGCAGAGTCGCAAGAATGCAGATGCAATTAATTATATAGGCCTATAATATAATTGCAAATTATATATACGTGAATGTCTTACAACTTACGTCTGGATGTGAATGACTAAACGGAAAGAACAATGTTACAGTGGAAGACCCAAAACTTTGAAGAAACTGCGTAAACGAATAAACCGATGACAGTCAGGTCGTCAGCGACGTCAGGAACTTACTCAGGAGTCTGGAGTCATGACGAACTGTCTAAAATCCCGCCATTTTGATCCAGCCGCCGTGCAGTTGTGAACTCTTATTGAAGAAACTGGCCTCTCTTCTGCTAAAAAGCCGGTTCGCTGAGTTGTCATCTTTCAAATCATACACTTCAATCACTCCACACATTCACATGTTGCAATTATTAGCAGCTCAAACATGTCGTGGTTCACGGATAAGCAACGGCCAGGATTGTTCATGAAGCTTTGCTATAATATCATAAAATCTGGGAAGATTCCTAGGCATGTTGCACTCATCATGGACGGAAACAGGCGATTTGCAAAACGAATTAGCGCCGACAAAAGTGTTGGGCACACCAAAGGTTTCGATAAGGTCACTGAGGTAAATCAGAAACAAAGCTTACACATTTGTGCATTGTAATCGATTTCTATGCGATTTAGTGAAATTATTAGTGAATACTTGGCATGCCAGGTAGTCTAGTGTTTCGAATATCTTGGGAGTTTTAGTGTCTAAGGCTGCTCATTTTTGGCTGAGTTGTGATATTCACGAGGACTGATTGCTGATGCAATTCTTCATTGAGGTTACATTGAATATAACAGCTGGGATTTGACCTGCCTTCGCCGCGCGTTTGCCAACGCTTTGCTGTGTGATAAAACATTACAACAGAAAGCAAACACCATATATATAGCTAATGATAAGCGCCTTTGGCTTCAAATGCATTTGTACTCTCACTGAATAAACATTGTCATACGTCTCACTGGTATAACTATGTGTTGTTTATTTTCAAGGTTTTGCAGTGGTGCTTTGAACTTGATATAAAAGAAGTCACCGTCTATGCCTTTAGTATTGAAAATTTCAAGCGCTCAGAAGAAGAGGTCAACACTTTAATGAAGCTTGCTAAAGAAAAATTTGACCGTCTTTATGAAGAAAGGTATGTGGAAAAAGTTTAAAGTTGTGATTGTTTTTGAGTCAAAATAACCCAATAGTCAAGCGCTTGTCTCCTTTAGGGCCATGTTCGTGTCTATCAATGGGCATATGCACTTAAAGCTGTTGTCTTAGTCCCTCCGTCTGGACAGGCCCTTTTCAATGAAAGGTTGAACTATTTAAATGTACGACATGGCTAAAATCCCGGTATTCAGAGCGTTAATTGCTTTGGATAAGTCTCAGAAGTTGATCGCGCGTGCTCAGATAAAGGACAACTTGTGCCAATATTAATGCTCTCGCAGTATCCACTGGAGTGGTGGCACTGTTCCGCAGATCACCTGCATTCACTTATGTTTACGACAGGAGAGAACACTGTTGTAATTACTTTTCCTAGCATATTTCAGTACAATAAAACCTTTCTTTAATGGGCACACCTTTGGAACCTGAGGAAAATGACCTTTATAGACAGATGACCTTTCTAAGTTTCTGCCCAGGTTGATTTCTATAGAAAGTGTCATTTTGGGGTTATGAAGAGTGGCCTTCACACACAGGTGTCTGTGCTATAGAGGTGGCCTCTGATACAGGTTTGACTGTACTTTCATTTTCTATGCCTTCAAAGTTTGTCGTAAAACACTAACAAGCGAGCCTGCAGGTGCTTTTGTTTCATTGCGATGACAAGAAAAGAGTAGTCTGAGATCGGAACTTCTTCATCAAGACGACTACTGTATGCCGAGACCACCCAAAATGCCAGAATCCTGGGAGAATATAACCTTTGGATTAATTATATATTTGACAAGAACATTTACCATCCAAGCTTTCAACTTTTCAAGTTATGATAAAAATGTATACCGAAACCTAGATCTGAATCCTCTTGATTCTGAAAGCTCTCAAAGCTACACCGCTATGTTTAATTAAAGTTATAACTAGTGTTCTCCTTTGTCTGAGGGGGTGCTATCGACTACCGAGATTTTATCCATGTCGTTAAATGTAGCCGATCGTTTTAGATTATGCAGATTGACATTTCCTTGAAAATGCCACTGAGTTAATTGGTTTCACTTTCTTAATGTGAGCAAAAAAGAATTTCTTTGTGACTTCTCAACTAGCAACATTGTTAACAGAACTTGAAGCTTATTCCTAATCCATTCCAGATAGGCTGCGTGTACTTTAGGTACTTTCCATTTTCCATTTCACTGGTCTGCTACATTAATTTTTTCAATGCTCATTCTTGTTCTCTGTTGTTTAGGGTCTGCTTGCTACCATCTTGATTGTATGCCAACTTAGTTATGTTGAAGCTTTGATCCGTTACTCAAAAGCTCTTTTGGGAAAGACGTAAATTTGCTTGTAACCCGTTACATCTTTACAATTGTAATCGTATCAAGACTTCGTGATAGTCAATGCAACTAGCCACACAAACAATGAAGCATTTTTTAGCTCCTGTCCTGCTGGTAAAACTATTTAAATGAAGACTTGAAGTCGCTTCACCAATTGCTGATCGGTTGCTTGCTAAGGACTAACTATCTGATTGGTTATGTGTTGCTACTTTTGACCTGTTCAAAACGTGCATACCTGTCAATAGCAGGACAAGGGTTAATTTGATGACTTCAGGAAAGTAAAACTGTATAACGCATTCAGTTGAAAACAATAGTGTGGCTAGGTAGGTTATTTTCTCTTGCATTCATTGTTCCTAGATTGAATCATTCCCCTTGTATTATTTTTGTTTTGGGAAATTATTTTATCTAACATAAGATATAATTGATTGTTGCAGAGACCTCCTTATGAAGCATGGCGTACGGGTGCAATTGTTGGGTGACCTTACACTTATACCAGAGGAAGCAAGGAAATCAATTTGCAGAATTGTACAACTGACGCAAGATAATACCAAGTAAGATCAATAGATCATTATTAAAATCAGTGTGCTTATTATTCTCTGAGAGTATTACAGTTATAGTAAGAAAGAACAGATAACTCCTTTTAACTAGGGATGTTTGTAGAAGGCATATGGTGTAGGTCTCGCATGTATGCCTGGCACTAGAATCTGGTACCATCTTTCCAGCAACAGACACCAGGTCCTTCCCGCGTTCAGTCATCAGACCACCACGGTTCAAGTCACTTGACAAGGGCTTTCTCCAGGACAGTTTTTGGACGCGAGGATGACATCTGCAGTCAAGATGGTGTTGCTTCCATGAGGACCATGTTAGAGTGTCGAAATAGACTGATGCTGGAAGTGGACATGTGACCAAACCATCTATGCCTGGCTCTTCTAATAGCTGAGTTGACAGCAGGCTGGAACCAGAGTCATCTATATGAAGAGCAGCGACAGCGGCCTCCGCACAGCAGGAGATGGGGACAACTGTTTTGTCACGCAGACGATCTGCATACTGAGCTCTGTTAAAGTCAGCTCGCTTTAACTCGTGTTTACTCGGCGGTGCAAGGCATATATAGATTAAAAATTATCTTTCAGCTGCTAGACTTGATCTTTATTATTTTTCAGACATACAATGAATGTGGCCATGGCATATACTTCCCGGCATGAAATGACACAAGCCATCCGAGATACTGTTGCTGCCTTGCAAGAGGCAAAGCTCCAAGAGAGGTGAGAGATGGATACAATATTGGTGAACTTTATGTTGGTTGATTTAGATTTAAGTTTGTTAGAAGATCTATCTGCCATTTCTTGTCTTCATGTCTAACATTATTGTACTATGATCTGACAATTGATCAATCATTTGACATTAGGTCTACGCCTAATGAATTTATGGATTTATTTATTATTGATTCTGTTTTGGTAGACTTGTTATTAATTATCAATTTCTTGCATTTCATACCAAGTTCATTGGCTTCGTTTGGACGTAAGTGGAATATCCCACTAGCTTTTATCTACACTTAGTTAGAAGGCTCTTTCTGCAGCTGACATTTTATGCCATAATGCGTTCATGTATATCTCTTACAAGTGGGGATGTTGCAACTTGCATTGTTTATTTCATGCAGTGTGTTGAATACAATGTGCTTTGTTCATTGTATATTTCATTGTCATGTTTACAGAGATGTAAGCCAGGCTCTACTTGAGAAATGTTTCTATTCAAGTACAAGCTCTGAGGTTGACTTGTTGATTAGAACTTCTGGCGAAGTGCGTCTTAGCAATTTCATGCTGTACCAGGTACGTCGCCAGTTCGCCACACACAGTGCCCTTATGCCTAGACTGGTTTCAGTTCAAGTTAAATGTTCATGGAATTTATCTGGTGATTGCATAGTGCGCGCCACTTATTATATATATCAGTATTTGCAAATTGGATGCACCGATTTGCCAGATTTGAGTCTTTGTATTTTTCCCGGTGAAGAATAATTTTCCAAAATATTTTGTACGGCTAGCACTCTTGTTGATGTGACTAAAATCCGCACTCCAGCCGTGGTTATCAGCTTGAATAACAGAGTTACAGTAAGGATTAAGCAGACAGAGCCTATTTCTGTGATGGAAATGCCTGCGGCTGAGCACAACTGTTAGAATTGCTATCTCTGGTAGCAGTAGCTGGTAACCTTTGAGGCTTACTTTTTAAAAAAGTAGCTTTGAAGAGTAAATTATCACTTAATATTAGCAGAAAGTAACTCTGTGACTAGTTACTTCTAAAAGGTGACTTTTGCAACCCTGATCAATGCATAACTATAGTTTGACCACATGTAATCAAAGCTGACTGCATACGGAGATGACTGAGCGAGTGAGCGTGGCAGTGCAGAGGAGAAATTCCACTGCCACATTTTGTCTTCCTCTCTCTCGTTTCTGAAATAGAATCATAGTTGTCAATAAGTCCCAAACAAACAAGCAATTTTGCTTCTGGGATTATCCTGACCATCTATTCTTTTCTCAAAACATTATTTGTATTTAGTTGAATGAAGAAATTACCTGCGGTTTCTATCTATCTAAGTCGGTCACTTTAATAACCAAACATTTGTTTTCGCTATTTCCCCCTGCATGTGTTCTCTCGCAGCTTAGCTACCAGCATTTCATTGTAATAGAACCAGCCGCTTAGCATTGGCCAGAGATCATATTTTGTGTTGTTAACACCACTGATCACGTTAGTGATCTTTTAATCAGTTGTTGTGAAAGGCGTTATACAGTGAAACCTGTATTAGTGGCAACCTCTATAGAACAGTCATCGGTGTGTAAAAGCCAGTCTTCATGACCTCAAAATGACACTTTCTATAGAAATTGACCTGGAGAGAAAGGCCACCTGTCTATAAAGGTCATTTTTCGGGACCCAAAGCAGAACAATATAGACACAGGTTTCACTATATAAGAAACAAATCATTATTGAATCATTATCACTGATTTTGTTTTGTTTTCCTTGAACAGAGTTCCCACGCCGTGTTAGTCTTCCTCGATTGCTTATGGCCAGAAATGACAGTGTGGCATTTCTTCTATGCAATTCTCAAGTATCAGCTTGGTCATAGCTCTTCTCAGGTACAGTGAAACTTGTCTATAATTGCCACCTTTGGGACCTGTGGAAAATGACCTCTATAGACAGGTGACCTTTTTGTCCAGGTTGATTTCTATAGAAAGTGTCATGCTGGGGTTATGAAGAATGGACTTTATACACAGGTGGTTGCTCTACCGAGGTGATTGCAATTTGAATCCTGGTTATTAATGATGTCACCTGACGGTTTGATTAAAATTATATACTGTCCTTGTCACTCTTTGCAACAGCAAGCTATAGTGCACAGTGTGTTGCGACGCGGCTTCACTGCTGTTTTGAAAAGCTGATCGTTGAACCAGGCTTGTCGTGAACTCAAACCAGACACAAAGAAGGCAAGATATATTTTTATGCATATATTAACCAACGATCCACGGAGCACTAAGTTACAGAGGAGAGATATTACCAGGTTATGTAGGTTACATGGAAGAGAGGTTTTCCAATACGAGGTTATTGTTATGTTTTGATCTGTTGTGATCGAAGTGTGTATGTGTATGTGATCTGTGTAGATATGGATGTGTTCTATGTAGAACGAGAGTGATCGTACGGAGAGCAAGACAACAGTGTCTTTAGTCGTGAGACGTCATTCAGGAATAAATATAATTCTAGATTACACTAATTTACAGACGAATGTAAAACGAGGCTATACATTGAACAGAGGCTGACTTAAAGAGGTTGAGTAAGCGAGGCTAGTTCACCACAGTTATTGTTATGTTCTGTTCGAGTTATACGACATGTTCGCTTTATGCGACTTCATTGTTATATTATGCGGCATTGTTTATACCNACAATGAGTCGATATTGAGTCATTGCACAAGATTGGAGTTATGGGAAAATTATGGAAAAGAAGAGCAACATTTTGAAAATATTGGCGCTGAGTCTTTGCAACAGCATCATCGAGAAATTAGATTTCTACATGAACTTGAGTCGAAGCGACGTGCATGGATTTCATCGTACGTCGAATGTGAATCATTGCGCTCGTAGGATTTTAATGTAGTGGATAGATAGATATTGCTGTAAAAGTTGACGCTCTTAAAGATTGTTTATGTACAAACAAAATATTACAATACTTGAATGTGATTAGTTTGAATCCAGGAAAGATGCTGCAACACAATCAATGACCCTGTAATAGCATGCTTTTTGGTGGTGTTGTTGTTTTAGCCCGTAGCATGCTGTTTTGCCTGTGATTTGCGCACGATGCATGGGTGACAACCTAGAGTTGTTTGTTTAAGGTAGCTTCACACTGTGCAAAGGACTGAATGCAATACAATCTACTTATTGAATTTATTGGTCTTACTCTCATTTCAAACAATTAAAGATGCCACAGCAGATCCACTCAATTTTAGGCACTCAAATTCCACTTGTTTACTTGTGAGAAAATCATCGCTTTACGAATTTTATTCAGTTGCTATGTGGGATTACAAGTACAAACCTACTCAATTGGTTGGAATTATTCTGACCTGCCACATGGCAGTATGGCTGCGAATAGAACTATTTTGTAGTTTTACGCAAGTTGTGCAAACGCGACACAAAACAGATGGCCTATGAATATCCATGTCTCCATTTATCAATTTGATAGCGAAGAAATGCAATGGGAAGGCATTTAGCTTCATAAAATACCAACTGACTAGTGACAACCTGTATTCAGCGACCACCTGTACCAAGAGACCACTTTTGCTGGACCCTTAACTGGTCTATACGGCATAGGTGAATATTTCGTAGCAAATCCAAACTATAAAGCGTTCGCCTGTGTTGGACAGGACTGAATCGCTTCCCTCCTTCGTCGCTAAAGCTTAGTCGTCTCAAGGCCGATGGGGTAGGGTTGCCAGACGTCCCTTATTTCCCGGAATCGTTTCGTATTTATATGCTATACAGTACCAAATTTAGTTGATTTTGTTAGAAACTTCTACCAGATTTTTCAAATGTTCCGTATTTTTCTGTGGTCTGGTAACCCTACGATGGGGACGCATAACATACTCTCTTACTTTTTACTGTTGGCGATCAGATTGATCATCGTGAAGAAACTGGACAATTTGAAGGAATTCGAATTTGAATAATTTTGATTTTCTTTCAAGAGAACAATTCTCGGAGGAACAACAAGTCATGGGCAACACAGAGGCAGTTTACGGAGACAACCCGGCAGTGGCCGAAAACCACACGAAAGCAATTCGTAAACGACAAACGACTTCAAAAACGTGACCAGTTCAAAATGTCCTTGGACCTTGGCTATCAAATTATTGAACTATCACTTGTTCCCATAAATTCTGTGTGTCTGGAGTACTGCCATTGTTTTGTTGAGCGACTGAAGAAATCACTTTAACTCGACGGCTTTCAAGTTGATGGCGACACCTAATGGCTTTACGGAAATTACGGCACGAGGTCCGAGGTCTTAAAAGTAATAGTTTGCTAAACCGATTTTTCGGCTTTGTTTTTTCGAGTTCGATTTCGAATTTTGGTACCAAATTTCGGGAAAACCGAGTTTAATTTCATGCTTCGATCGTTCCATCTCTAGTAACAAGTCTTATTTAAACAAATTACATGCCTGTGTTAACTTCTTGAACCTGTTTAGTGTTTACTAATAGGCAAGTTGATATCAGTAATGTTTGAGAATGTCACCTAGATGAATGTAATTTGCAAAATTGTGAGGCATAATAGGAAAAAATATCGAGGAAAATTGTTTAAATTTCATGAACTAGCAGATTCATGAAATATAACTATTTAATTCACGATTTAATTTTATTTATGTTAGGAGCTTATCCCAGTCATTTGAGTACAGCAGGTCCCTAGAAACGGCACACGTACTTCTGATAGAAAGTTCTGTTTTGTCGGCACCTGTTCAGAACTTCAGTAAAGAACTTCATAAAAGCTGTCTTTTGAGTGCTCTCTTGAAAGCGAGGCCCTTGTTGTTGTGGCAACCTCCGTTCCATAGACACAAACACTTTCAACTTTGAGCCGCCATTTTGCGAGGGGAGCAATACAAGCTGCGTTGGTTTACATATTTATCTACGACAAATTCTATCGATGTTTTCTATATTCCTTGAAACAGACATTGAAAGGTTTTTCATTATAGACTGAGTTGTTTCTGTATCGGTTTGTTCTATCTCTGGCGCCGAGCAAGATCTGATCGCTTTCATGACTTCAGGCATGTCCTTGCTGACGGTAGAGGAGAACTCGTCATTTCTACGATGAAGGGAGATTATTAATTTGTGCAGTGGCTTGTTATGAAATCGAAGATGCAACAGCTATCTGACACATTCTCTGTCAATACTGATGAATTTTACGACGACTATGATTTTGAGAGTGAAACAGAATCAACAATTCGGTCGAAATCGCCTTCAGCTGCGACCAACATCGACTTCGAGAACCTGCGAAACGGAGACGACAAACTATCATCAAACGAAAACAGTTTTGAAAGTAACAGCTCCAAGTCAAAGTCTTCCGTTCCTGAGAAAAATAGCAGAGCAAGCAATGGTCATAGTGTTGATCAACAGTCATATTTTGTGGAGAGTCGCATCTCAAATGGAACAAAGACGTTAAAAGCTAGTCGCTCAAGCCGACATAAGAATGATTCTGTTGCGACAAGGAGCAATGGCGCACCAGCGCCAGCTCGAAAAGGATGGCAGAGAAACACACGAAGTACTGGCTACGGTGCCACAGGTATTTTCACTTTGCTAAGCAAGCACCACTTGCTATAATCAGGAATTATTGTTATTGCATTACAGTGTTCCGTTCGTCAACAACCGACCCACAGGAGCATGCCGCCTGTCGCGTGCTTTGCGTGACTGCAGACCATTCGCTAACGTATTGGTCTTCGGTTACCGTTCTCACTGCACGCTTGCAAAATTACCACTCTGACTATCTTTTATGGCTGAAACATCTAAATTGCGTTGTGTTTATTTCCCCGTGATTGCCAGCATGTGCATTGAATCGACTAAACAGCCTTCTACATTTGTTTGTTTTGCGGCTACTAGAAGTTGTTGAATTTCCAGCTGTGACTCGGCACCTGTTTGAAACGTTGGATCCCAGCCTTCTATATTGAGTTTCTCTGTTTCACGGTTGGGGATTAAAATCCAGACTGAGAAGTGTTAATTGATTTGCTGTAAAGTACCGCTATTCTCGATCACAGTAGACAGACATCGCAATCAAGGGTTCAAAGAACAATACTTATTCATTGCAGATGAAATCAAGGTTATATTAAAGGAAAAGGAGATTACATGAACATAGGAAAGCTGTTTGAACCAGGATTATTCAAAGCTATTCAAACTTAAATTATTCCTTTGTGTTCCACAACTACATACAGTTTATTCCCAGGTTGAAAATAATTATGAGTTAGTACATACAATGAAACCTCGTTAATATTGAAGAGCGTGTTGTTTGTTTGATTTTTTTATTGCTGAATGACTTCATAATTTCTGTAGCGATGATTACGTTTACATTGATTATGAAATACATGACATTGCATAACACATATCTAGCTATAATTAACTTCAGGTAAAGGCAGATTACAGGCACAATATCACAATGATTTTGCTGTCAGAAATTGTGATAGTAACCGGGTCGTGATATTAAGCGGGTTAAAATAGTGGGAGCAGGACGTTTCGGCGCGGCCGTTTCGGCGCAGACGTTTTGGCGCGATCGCTGCGGCGCCAACTGTCTTGGCGCTGTCATGTTTCGGCGTATGATTGTTTCACGTCAAGACATTACGGCTCAAGTAAATCGTCGCGAAAACTTGTGCGAAACACAACGAAAAGGGACCGCGGAGTTCTGTCCTGATGGCGTGTTTTGCGGTAACAAATCCGCGAATACGAAAACACAGAATATGGCTGAATTACACTTTTTTTCCACCAGAAAGTCAAACAGTGAGTTCCATCATTTATCTTCTAAACATTTGAATACTATTATATAGAAAGAAAGAAATGTAAGTATTTATATTCATTTTTCCCACTGTCTTTATACATCTAGCACTAGCAGCCTTTCGTAGTTCTCGAATTCAACCATTGGGTCTTCTTTATATCAAAGCGGATTCCAGAAGCAAATTGCTTGGAAAAATTTATTATTTACTTGTCTAACTATCATTTTGCTCGTTTCGAGTCAAAGCGCTTGTGATACTTCAAAAATCAAAATAAATACTCCCTTTCCTTTGCCTGCACTAAGATAGCTTTTAATAGTTAGACAAGTAAATAATAAATTTTACCAAGCAATTTGCTTCTGGAATCCGCTTTGATATAAAGAAGACCCAATGGTTGAATTCGAGAACTACGAAAGGCTGCTAGTGCTAGATGT
>OFHS01004275.1:0-14419 GCA_900245855.1 Calvadosia cruxmelitensis | reverse complement strand
TCTGTTTGTAATGCGGTTGTTCGTGCCGTTTTTCAGAATTATACAAATACATACATACATACATACAAATGATACTTTGATTTGCCAATAACGAAAAGTTTTTCTTTGGGGACATCCACAAGATTGTTCAAAAATTTTAAAAATTGTGTTGTTGTTGTTGTTGTTGTTGTTGTTGTTGTTGTTGTTATTTTTATTTGTTTTTGTTGTTTTGATTTTGATTTGATTTGATTTATTTGTCAAGCATAGGTGATAATGATTAACAAACAATCACAGGAAAGTGAAACGACTTACGCTATATACGTGTAGCCTAATAACATTTAAAATGCGCGATAAATTTACAGAATCTAAACGACGTTTAAAGACCGAAAATAAAACAGATGTAACAACATCATTTGTAAGGGAATTCCATACAGGAAGGATTCGATTGCACTATTCCAACATGCGCAATTGGACAGCCAGATTCTTAAGTGATAAAGCCAGACAATTTGTTACACACAGCGATCAACTCATGAATGAATGAATGTCAATTTATTTAACGTGGGTAGTAGCCCAATAAGCTAATGGCTTGTCTCCCTTAGGGCCCTCGACAATGAAAACCACAGATGACAACGAGTATACGTGTTGGCTGGCCCAGGAGTCGAACACGGTACGCCTGACTGGCAGCCACACGTACTAGCCTCTAGACCACACCGACACAAATATTATCCCTGTCGTTGCTTGATTAAGTTTCGTATAATTATATTTACTACATTGGCGCTCATGTCGTTCATCTTTAACTGTTATGAGACACTCGAGCGGACATTACCCTGGGAGCATCAACATTCCACTCGACGAAGGCTTCATTGATACCGGCGAGATAGCTGCTACTCCGCTTGGCCTACAACTCAAGAATCACGTGGGCAAAATTGTCATGTTGCTAGGCAACAAAGGCAATGACGCTGTTGAGGTAGGCTGACTCACTTACTGGGCGCAGTCTCTTTTTTCTGTTGCTACCATATGGAGTAATCAGTGCGCTCTCTTGGTGAGTATAAAAGAACTAAGAATGGAGCTGCACTTAAATTGGTTAAGTTGGATTTGTGCAGTGATATTTTGCAAAGAAAACACATTCTTTTGAAAATTTTGCTACAGAGTTCCCAAGTTAAAGGCAAACATATAATTTACAGTTGTCGCCGCATATAATAACCAGACATGATAGTTAATAAACATGCCGTTTTGTAAAGCCAAATATCCATATACTCCTGTTGTTGTGTTCTAGCGGTTATAGTATGCATTGCTACCAGACGTCCAAGGTTGGACTCACGGCCCAGCCGACACATAATATAGTCGTTGAAACCTTGTGTGGCTTTCGAAGGCATCAAGGGAGACAAGCCATATTGAGTCACCCTCGTTAGACGAAAAT
Organism: Calvadosia cruxmelitensis; assembly: GCA_900245855.1. Taxonomy (NCBI): domain Eukaryota; kingdom Metazoa; phylum Cnidaria; class Staurozoa; order Stauromedusae; family Kishinouyeidae; genus Calvadosia; species Calvadosia cruxmelitensis. The sequence goes on along the minus strand of OFHS01004275.1, from coordinate 13,020 downwards.
TGATTAAGTGCAGTTCTGATGCATTTTGGGATTTAAGCGAGTAAGCCAGGTCACGTGTTTTGAGCTGAAATCGACAGTTTTGACAGCCAAGAACAATCCTTGAAATTGACTATCATAGAAGTAAATTACGGTTGAATGCGCTTCAAACAAAGCAATTTTCAGGGGTCATCACGTGCAACAGAGGTCAACTACTGTAGCATGAATCCAAGTATGCATTGAGACTGAACTTGGTCAATTGGCATGAACACTTATGCGATCTAGCTCCACATTTCTCCTGCATGAGCCTCTTAACCATAAATTAACTAACATACTGTAGTCTCGAATTGGTACTGTATTACAATAGGTAGAACGAGGCTCCCTCTGATTGTTAAGGTGCAGCCATAGATATACTGTAGGTCTCCTATATCTATGGGCAGTGGCGTAGCCAGCCTTTAAGTTTTTGGGGGACAAATAGTTTCGCAGCAGCCGCGAGCGGCTCCCCCAGAGGCCCAGACCCCGTCGGAGGCGAAACTTTTTGAGGGGGGTTGGTGTACCTGCAAGAACACGTTAGAGTTTTCTGCAGAACTGCTGTTTCGAATGCAGTAAAAATAGTTATATAGATTCCTGATTCACTCACAGTAAGACAGTAATATTCATATCACAGAAAATAATTACCCTCACCCCCAACTAGTTTCTCACCGGATTTCGCCTTGTTTAATTTATGACTTGAAAGAGCAGTGGGGCGGGGCGACTGCTGCCCCTCGTCCCCCTGGCTACGCCACTGTCTATGGGTGTACTGTATTCTTCGAGAAAGAGAATCAGATTCCTGTTAAACTTATTTGGTTTTGTGCCTCCTCGCTGCGCTACACTGCACAATGTTATTAATACGATTTAGATGACTTGTGTCCATCTGAAGTACGGTCGGCACACTCTGTCGACTGCTTCAAGAGAATGATTAAAACAAATAATTATGTCCAGAAAAGTATTTCTTATATTTTTACAATTTTCTCGATCTAATTTTCTTCTATATTTATGCACCGTTAAATTGTAAGATAGTTAATTTTATGAAAAAGATTTGTCAATAGATTTTATTCTGATCTCTTCTCGATTGTAGTTCGGTGGGCGTCTGGTTCAGCTTGGCTTTCGACGGGTTTGTGTTATGGATGGATCAATTGGCACGTTGAGAACAGCTGGCTATTTGACATCAGAAAGTCCATGAATGACAACGAAATTGTTTACTGGAGATGAAACCTTCTTCCATAGCGATATAATTTATAGGTAATGTATATTTAACTTCAAATCCAATATGTGAGTTCAATCGCATTCCTGTGAGTATATCGACTCGAAGAAAGGCATCTGAGAAGAAATTGCATGCGAAAAACACAATTTTGGAGGTCAGGCCTTTCAACATTGACGTCTCAGAAATGATAGGTCGATGAAGAATTGCGCAGAACTGTTTTGGGACCTTCAAACATTTTGCTTGAGTAATACATCACACGCTGTAGACGACCTTTTTACTTGAAGATTAAGGAACTGTAATGTCGATTGTTCACGAATTCAATCAGTGTATATTTAAATTAGTAGATCTACATGTGACCATATCATTTTTAACACGAAACATTGTCAGCTATTTCATCGCACTGTGTAAATTTGAGTACAGCGTCTCGAGAGCCTTCTCTGTGCGTTGTTTTATATCGAATGAGATCTCACCTGTCAAAACAAGGACTGGTAGATGAGTGATGATGCTGAGATGTTTTTAACATTTGAACATCTTTTTTGACATGGTATCATACACTCTCGTCATCATGATCACTTTGTTAATTATTATAATTATAATTTTTTCTGAGGAATGGGAACAATAGATGTATCATTAGCATGACAATAGGTCACGCACTTACAAGTCACGGCTTGAAGCAGTTGCTAAAACAATACAAGATCAGAAATAAATAAATAAGCGTAAAAACTTTTATTGAATGAACTTTTATTAATATTTTATTAATAAAATTTTAACTTAAATAAATTTTTTATTTATTTAACCTCGCATTGTACTGCCAATGACAGTTCCAGTATGGTACGTTTCACAGAATGGCGAGCAACATGCAAAACTTAGAGCAGCAACAGAGTGTCAGTGAAAACTTATACAATGATATAGCTAAACGTAGAATGTGCTGGCTTGCTATGAATTAAGAATATAAACAACTTAGAAGGGTCCTGCATGCCTCACTACTACACAAGTCATACCTACAGTACAAAGGTCCTCCTTCGCAGTTCGAGCCATCAATGCTTATAATTCTCTTTCCCTCAAAACCCGATCAGCATCGAATATTTATACCTTTAAAAACTGTTATCTAATGAAAATCTATCTTGCTATTTACTATTTGATTGTAATTAATTATTTCCCTGATTGTAATTCGCATGAGTCATGCCGTTTTTCAGGAATATATACCCACATACATACATACATACATACAGTACATACATGTTCAATGAGTATAATTCACTCATTCTGGGTAGCAATGCAACAATTGCAATTTTTAGTTACATGTTAATATGTGATTATGTATTTACAGGCTTTGTTTTTTTTTGTGTTTTTTTTTTGTACTTTTTATTGTGACTAATATAGTTTACAAATCAGATATAGCTCAGACGATGAGGTCCTCATTATCGTCGAAACATTTAACTAATTTTGACAAGTTGGCAATACATTTACAATTCAATATGTGATATCGATCATCTGCCGATAGACCGCATTCCGGGCAGGAGCAACCTTCTTCTGGTGTGTGAAACCCGAGTCTCGTACACAGAAGATGGTGGAAACCATGAACAGACACACGGGTCAAGTATTGTCTGTTCGACTGATGGGATCGTTTCCAACCAACAGAGCAAAGAACCGGAGCATCAGCGTAGCCATCATTTAAGAGTGCCACTGTTTTGTCTGCACGATATTGGAGTGCATCATTTTGGTGTTCATGGTGAAGAAAGAAGCGACTTGCGATATCAGAGACATAAGATGTTGTGTCACAGAACATGAAGGTGAGAGTGTTAGATGTATATTGTGATGCTCGAAGAACGCATTTCAAGTAGGAAGCTTTGATTTTGTCCAGAGATAGTAGTTGCGCGACGGAGAAGTGAATAGCGATGACGTCAAATGCGTACGTCACCATGGGTGAGATTTTCATGCTGAAAATGCGGAGAGCTGTGTCAAGCGATAACATTCTTAAATGGGTGATACATCCTTGTATAACTTTGGCCTTATTTCTTCGTTCTTCAAGATGGATGGTAAAAGACAAAGACGGTGTAAGTGTGACTCCAAGGTAAGTATACGAAGATGCATGCTCCACTGGATGTCCACGGTATGTGAAATGATCTATGGCGCCGAGTCTCCCACCTTTACGGAATTTCATCAACTTTGTCTTGGCCATATTCCCTTGCAAAACATTCTCATCACACCAAGAAGACAATACATCGAAACCTTCCTGCAGAGGAGTTGGAATGGTGGAGTAAATAACTAAATCATCAGCAAAGAAAAGAAACTTTATATTAGGAATTTTCCGCAAAGACTCTGCTAGATCCGCAATGTACAACAGAAAGAGAGAAGGCGATAGGCTATCGCACTGTACAACTCCATGGTTTTGCATGGTTTTGCACATACATACATGCATAGTGATAGATATATATTTGCCAATTACCCAACTTGTAGGTGTGTAGCAAAGTTCTAAATACAATAGCAATGGTCGACATAGATTATACATTTCTAACGTGGTTGTCTAATTTTAAAACAGTCTTCAATGTTGGTCGTTCTGCAATTACCTTCCTGGTCAAATTGTCTTGTCTTTCTATAGTTGATTGAATCACTTTTAAGTAGATCGATGCTTTTCTCATGGAACACACTCAAGTTTCAGAGAGCCACGTTGTCAACGTAAATATTACGATGGAGAAGTGTGTGCAGGCTTCCATAACCGCAGCAACTTGAAAGGGACGAAAAGAAACATCATCGATGCCTCGTTACTTTGTCTTCTTCTATTCGGATCCTCTATCGTGTACGTAACCCCCGTCTTGCTCCTTCAGATATGCTATCCGTGTGATGTATATAAAAGTCCACCAGAAACAGCTCCAAGAGTGCTAAACATCAAACGGAAACCTTCACTAAAGCCTTGCATCTCCAAAAGGACCAGCTTAGACGATAATGAAGTGACCAATACATCCTCTAGAAGCCATGTTAATGATCCAATTAGCACCCATAAAAGTACATTTCTCTTTGGGCTTCCTGTGCAATGATGTAAAGAACAACCAACAAAATGGGTACCGTGAGTTGCAAGATTGCAAGGACTATAATGGCATAGAAGCTATTCAGTCTGTGCAGCAGAGAAACAATTATATTAAGAAACAAGAAAACCAACCTATTAGCGATATATATAACGCTCAGTTCTGTGGCATCCATGTTGAGCCAGATAGCAGACAAGTGGAATTATGCCTTCAAAAGCCATCAAGGACATAGACCACAGGAAGCTGCTAGCGTACAAAAGAGTTAAATCTCTGTTGTGTAATAGAAATTTCGTTTTGATCAATAGATATGACCAATTGCCATCTTTGTTTCTTGTTACTTTGTCTTTTCTGTGATTTTCATAACTCTTCGTGTATTGCTCCTCTGAGAAAAGATTGCTTCCATCACTGCAGCTAACGTGAAAGGCAACATCCTCACTGTTGCATAGAAAAAGAAAGACGCAGCCTTGTACGATAATCAAAATCCCAATTAAAACAAATGAAGGAGCATTGGTTGGGTGGATCGGAATTCCACCAAGATTAAAATCCACTTCCTTCAATGCAAAATTAGCCATGGGTCCCAAGACAATACGAAGAGCGTAACCGGTATTTATTGTTGTAAGAACTGAACTTGATTTTTCTTGGGTGAACATCTTCACCATCTCTGAAGTGCAAATAGTTCGAACTGCACAGAGTGCTCCTCGGATAACTAACCCAATGAACATCGTCAATGGTGAACACGGAATTCCGTAAACTAAAGTCCCAACGAACATGCATATGTTTGCCAAGGTGATCCAAAGGCGGGCTTTGCCGTATCGATCGTAGCCAATTCCAAATAGAAAGGCGTAGAAAACTCCGACAGCATCACTCGTCACTGCAAACAACCCTGTGTAAAATGGAATGTGGTCTGCTTTGATCTGTTCTAAGTAATATACAACCTGACTTGCCCTTGCATAGAAATCGAATCCCAAGATGAAATATTGAAGGAAATAGACACAGAAACTCATTGTCCTTCGACGACTTGTACTTTTGAGACATTCCATGTTTGTAGTCAGATCGCAGCGAGCCAGCGAGAACATCTAATGGTATTCTTAGAAATCACGCTACAATGGCTGCGCGAGCAAAGCGACAGGCCCCCACCCGAAACGCACTGTTTTGACCCACTTTTTCTGCTCAAATAAGGGTGAGGCCTTGAGAAACCATCTTGTAAAGTAGAAGCTAGTAGTTTCGCGTGAAGCATACGGTAAGGCCGGGGCGTGCAGCATGGACATGGAAGGGTAGGGCAGCTGGGCCTAAAGGCCGATTCACAAAAGCCGTAACGTAAGGAACTTAACGTAAGAAACTTAACGTAAGAAACTTAAGACCATTCACATGATGACTTTGTCGTAGCCGTAAGAAACTTAAGGGCGGATTTGCCGTAACGTAAACGGCTTAAATTTCTTACGTTAAGTTTCTTACGTTACTGCTTTTGTGAATCGGCCTTAACTCAATTTTCAGGGGAGAAATGTTCGCCAATGGCTATTCGATCCTTCGTTATTTGCGATAATGTGGCAATGGCTTTGTGCGTTGACTTTCCGCTCCAGTAATTTGTGACGCAATTCTCGTAATTAATTAACACCTGGGATGATGATGATGAAACGGTGTTGCTACAAGAACAACCCGTTCCTCTTTTTCTTCATGACACCATTGCACAATGACATGGAATTCCACAATTTACGGTTACATACATCAGACTTAATATACAACGAGAAATCTAGGTTTAACAAATCATGATACGAAAACGATTGACCATGACCACGATGAAACATAGACGACGGTTGCCACCAAAGGCAGTCATGGAGAGGTTGGGGAGCGTACGATTTGGAGCGCATTACATAGCCTATATAAAGCGCATCCGAAGGCTAAGCTGCTGGACGAGTCGTCCAGGACGACAGACCGGTCTGACAGTGTGACTCTTCGTAGCTCAACGGTGGTGATGATGTTGGGCCAGTGATATCCCAGGGCATGTCGTAGCAGATTGTCGTAGGCTTGGTCTAGTCGAGATGACAAAGACTCTGACAATGTCCAGTATTCACTGCCGTACAGAAGCACCGGCTCGATGGTGTGACGAAACAGGGACAGTTTGAGGGTTGGAACACCTGGGATAATGTTGGTCACAAATCCGTGACGGGTACGATACGGAAGGCGGATCAGCTAGGCGGAGGTCAGTACAGTAACGCCGACAATTAAATCTTGTAATGATTGAGTTTGGTGCATTTGGTGCTCACCAAGACGACTTATGTCAGCAGAAGGTTGGAAAGGACGAGAGCCTCTTGCTGTTTTCGTGCTTCTGTGGGATCGTTTACGAGTTGGGACAGCATAATTGCCATGATGACGTTAGAGAGCTTGGTCCAGACATGCTTTGACTGTGGAGCTACACGTTTTATGAAGCCAACGAGAAACAACGAGGATATCCACTACGCTTTAAGCTGCCATCGCGAGCTGGAGCGGTGAGAGCCCTGTTCCACCTCACAGGGTGATGGCGAAATGGACTTCGGGCAACTCAGTCCTCGCGCAAACGGTACCATGGAACTGGAGGAGTGTCCGAGCTTCTCAGCTCCACTCTCCAAAAGGTTTGGGCAACCAGACCTGATAGCTATTACAATATGAGACAACGCTGTAACTATGATCTATAGAAACAAGTCCTCACTGCCTGAATATCACAATAACCTTTTACGATTACGATATCCTCTATAGCACGCTTTGTGTTACTTGAAAACAAAGCAGCTGAGTTATTATGTAACTACATTAAAACTAGCATATATATGTCAAACAGTAAGAGAATATAAAATAACAACACATGTTTAAATAAGAATGTCGGTAAATTGATAATTAAACGAGACTTACCTGTAAGATGAAGTTTGATTGAGGTTCTACCAGGTCTTCACAGCAGCAGAGATTATATGAGATAGCGCATGCGCAATAGCCAGTCAATATTCAATAGCACACGGAGCGACTATATATCATCCCTCGCTAAGCAAGTTAGTCGTTTCCATTGGATGAAAACACAACAGAAGCGAAGGGAAAAAAGGGAAGGGTGTAAATTAACAATACACAATGTGGGGGGAGCTAATGTGTGTGTGTGTGTCAATTTATTTTACTTCGTCATCAAAATGAGCGGTGTAAGCTCGTTTACATTCAGACGAAGGTCTAGTTGATAGTATAGAATACAGTGTAAGAATTTACGAGAATGATAATAATGAGGTTTACAATAGAACATATTTATACGGTTCTACATGATAATGAGTCCAAAACGTATCTTTCTTTCCAATCAATGACGGCGAGGTAGGATTTTAATTCGTATTTGAAATTCTTTATATGTATGTATTTTAGCGGCTGTGGTAGGAAGTTCCAAAGTCTGGTAGCGACCGAGCGGAAGGACCATTTCTGAAGAGAGGAACGGTGCTTCCCACAGATCAGTTTCGTGAAATCTTTGAGGCTATATTTTGTGTCCGATTTGTTGAAGAGGTCCTCCACTTGAGTTTTTAATCTCTGCTGCTGTGAAGACCTGGTAGAACCTCAATCAAACTTCACCTTACAGGTAAGTCTCGTTTAATTATCAATTCTACCAGGTCTTCGCAGCAGAGATTATATGAGATTTCAAAGTCATATATACTGTAGGTGCTACGTGTAAACAATAGCCACTCGAAGTCATTGAAGACACACTATTCAAGAACAGTAAGAATGTGTAATCACACAACAGCAATAATAATAATAATAATAGCACATTAAACAACTGTGCTAATCAGTTAAAACAGCATTGCTGAATTCGAAATCGTCCTTAACGACAGGGCGATTATAAAACTTTTGAAAAACACTTTCACCTTTCCAGGATGCAGAGTGCAAAATCGAATTTATAGAAACTTTGCTTGCAAATGCCTTACTTGTAGAAGCAGAGCGAGTGCTATGCGGCTTAAATACGGAAACATTGATTCCACTTTTAGCCATAACCGTCTTAATCCAGCGTGCGATTGTATCCGAAGCGTATATGCATAACGAGATATCGTGCTCGTATGCAGGCAATATTAGGATAGGTTGGCGACGACCCACAGCCGACTGTTTCACGAGATCAGTTATTGTAAAACGATAACAATTACCTGATCGAGTCATAGCCGATGTATTCATCATGTGAATAGATTGCAGTCGCTGTCCCGTTATCAACGCAATTAACATAACCGTTTTCAATGTCAGATTCTTGATGGATAGTTGACGCACATCCGGTAACGATTTAAGATACGCTAACACAACAGACGTATCCCAAATTGCTTCATAACGAGGCAGCGAAGGGCGGGTCTGGTAAACGGCCTTTACAAATCTGTTCACAAGAGGATGAGTGCCCGCCGGTCTGTCGCTATAAGAAATAATAGTGGAGAGTGCACAGCGTGCTGTATTTATACCACTGTAGCCCATCCCGCCGTCATATATGGCGGTCAGGAAGTCCAGTACTCCTGGTAAAGGGGGGTGAAGGGGATCGTAACCCCGTCCACCACAGAAATCAATCCATTTCCTGAACTAAACGTTGTACTGTTTCCTTGTACCCTCTCGCCATGACTCAATGATGATTTCCTGAGTTCTCTCAGAAATTCCCTGGGCTCGGAGAGTTTCCCGGACAAGCGGGATGCCATTAGGCTTATCCTTCCGTGCAGTGGGTGTATTGTCTCTGGGCTGTAGGGAAGGCGCATCAGAGCAGGAAAGTTCGGTAGTCGGATCGGTTCGCTGACTAGCAGTCGAGTCATCTTTGGAAACCAAGATTGTGTTGGCCAAAACGGTGTTATTAGCACCATTTGGGCATGGTCCTCCTCCACTTTCTGTAGAATGCCCGGTATGAGGCTAAACGGAGAAAAAGCATACGTAAATAGATCTCCCCAATTCAGGGTGAATGCATCCATCGCGGAGGCATATGGATCTGGGATCCATGAGACATAGACTGGTAACTGATAATTAAGCCGAGATGCAAACAAGTCTATTTCCGGCATCCCCAAATGGTTAAACACTTTGGAGCAAACCCTGGGGTCTAGTTGCCATTCGGTTTGATCATCAAACACGCGAGATGCTAGGTCGGATCAGTATTCTCTACTCCTGGTATGTTCGAAACTGTTAACCAGATGTCTCTCTCTTTACACCACAGTATAATATTCCGTGTAATTGCGTTACACTGTTTTGAATGGGAACCCCCCATGTTGCGGAGATATGCTACCGCCGTGGTGTTATCCGTCAGGACTTTTACATGGCAGTTCTTTCTCGTCAGACATAGTGATTGCAATCCCATAAAGATAGCAAGCAATTCAAGGGCATTAATGTGCAGTCTTGCCTCCTGGACGGACCAACGTCCGCCAGTCGTGATCGTAGCCATGCAAGCGCCCCAGCCTAGCATAGATGCATCTGTGCGCAGTTCACAGGAGATTGGACCCCGACAGATGTTTCGTTTTGAACTCTGCCCGTTTGCGACCCACCAGTCAATATCCTGACGCGCATTTTCAGACAACTGCATAACAACATCAAAATTCCAGCAGGATTTTGCGAGTGCCAACGTCTTTTCGATCTCCAGCTGTCGGTAATATAATCTAGCATAGTCGACAGCAGTAAACAATGACACCATTGTTCCGATTAAGCGGGCAACTTCTCGTATTGTAGGCGCTTTAGCTCCCCGTACTGCCGTTGCTAAAGCGATAAATTTTTGATAAGTTTTATCAGATACGGACACCGTCATGTCGGCAGAGTTCAATATGAACCCAAGGTGTTCTAGGATCTGGGTGGGTTCAATCACAGATTTCTCTAGGTTCGGGGTGAATCCTAAATCCACGAGCAAAGACAAAGTATCTGTAACATTAGCTTTGCATGCCCCGTACGTGTCCCCCTGCAAGAAGGAGTCATCCAGATAAGCACTGGAGACATGTCCCTTCATTCGCAGCTGGGCATAGGCCGGTTTGAGGAGTTTGGTAAATATTCTAGGAAAGCATGCTAAGCCCTGGGCAAGGCATGTAAATTTGTATAGCAACCCTCTCCATATGAATTTTAGGAATCTTTGATGGTCCACGTGAACGGGTACTGAGAAATACGCATCTTTCAAATCAATGGACGCCATGAAGCATCCAGGTTTCATTAGCTTGATGCAACTGTCAATACTATCTATTTTTAAAATGGTGGTATGCAACAAATCGATTCAGAGACTTCAAGTTCAGAATCATACGATGTGACCCATTCTTTTTCTCTCGCAGGAAAACGACAGATATAAATTCACCTGTCTTGTGTTGGGATCTAGATAAAATACCCCTTGATAGGTATTGTTCGATTATTGTATCAAGGGCACCCGCCATGTCGGATTTCAGCTTCGTGGGTCGACTCTTGCCCTCCTGTGAAGGTGCAATGCCACCGAATTCAATTTTGTAGCCACGTACAATGTCTAGAATATACTCGTCAGATGGAAGGCTACGCCATTTCGCAACAAAATGTCGTATGCGACCCCCAGCGATCTGTGGACTCACCTCTATTTTTGACCCGGTGCCTTTCCCCTTGGCCTCGATGCAGGTTTCCGATGGAAATCTCGCTTGTAGGGCCGACTGGGATGACGATAGTTGCTCCCACTGGCCGTGGAGTAGCTCCCGGGGCGCCCTCCGCGCCCCCTTTGCCGTAAGAAAGGCCTGGTCGAAGCTGGGGCGTGACTACTCCTCGATGGCGCTGAACTTGTCAACTGTTGAGCGGCACGGTTACTCTCTGCCACGGTCTTTAAATGCTCAGGCAAGTTGTCGCCGAACAGCTCGCAGCCCACAGGGTGCTTAAGATTACAAATCTCCATATATTTGTTGTCCAGCTCATCTTTGAATAAATATCACCGACAGATATTCAAGCTGTGGTGCGCTGCTGCAGCCAGAACCAGGGACGACGACAGAGCGTCCCACATCTCCTCAGTGCTCGGTAGCGGTTTGGCGTCGTCCATGCATTCACCGATCACGCCAGTCAATTTTGCCAACGGTACTAAACTATGGACCAGCGTGTCCTGGACAGATTGCAATCGCATATCCCTGTTACGGGTCTCCTTTTTTGCGACTTCCCAACCTCAGGGTTTGTTCGCGTACTGCATAGCAAGCGACAATTTTCTGGAGTGAGAATGTTCTCCTTCCGGTGCTTTGTGGCCTGTTCATTGAGGACTCCTGCCAATATATTGTCCAGCACCTTGGCAATTTTGGCCGGTATGGCTGGCCCCATTGGCTTCTAGATGGCAATTGGTCATATCTATTGATCAAAACGAAATTTCTATTACACAACAGAGATTTAACTCTTTTGTACGCTAGCAGCTTCCTGTGGTCTATGTCCTTGATGGCTTTTGAAGGCATAATTCCACTTGTGTCTGCTATCTGGCTCAACATGGATGCCACAGAACTGAGCGTTGTATACATCGCTAGTGGGTTGGTTTTCTTGTTTCTTAATATAATTGTTTCTCTGCTGCACAGACTGAATAGCTTCTATGCCATTATAGTCCTTGCAATCTTGCAACTCACGGTACCCATTTTGTTGGTTGTTCTTTACATGATTGCACAGGAAGCCCAAAGAGAAATGTACTTTTATGGGTGCTAATTGGATCATTAACATGGCTTCTAGAGGATGTATTGGTCACTTCATTATCGTCTAAGCTGGTCCTTTTGGAGATGCAAGGCTTTGGTGAAGGTTTCCGTTTGATGTTCAGCACTCTTGGAACTGTTTCTGGTGGACTTTTATATACATCTGCCTGGTTTAAAAACCCAATCGTTTTTTCTATCATACTTTTGATCAGCCAGCTAATAATCCTCGCACTTCTGTATGGACGATGGAAGCACCTTGTCTCACCAATCAGAATGTCCATAGTGGATATGGATTAAAAGGATTCATGTTATATGACAAATAAGCGTATCATATACACGGATAGCATATCTAAAGCAGCAAGACAAGGGTTACGTACACACGATAGAGGATCCGAATAAAAGAAGACAAACTAACTGATGTTTCTTTTCGAGCCTTTCAAGCTCCTTCGGTTATGGAAGCCTGCACACATTTCTGCACCGTACTATTTATGTTGATAATGTGGCTCTCTGAAACTTGATTGTGTTCCATCAGAAAAGCATAGTGTTACTTAAAAGTGATTTGATCGAATGTAGAAATGTACTATAATTCCACGAGTAAGGTACCAATAATTGCAGCACAACCAACAACGACTTTTTTCATGTTTGAGTTTACCCTGAGGTTTCTCTGCAAGCTATAATTTTGATCATTGATAATCTTCCCTCTTCATCTAATGTTAGAGAAAATTAAATAATTTTGATAGTTCTTAATTTTGGCGCGCTTTCATAACAAGTGCCCTGATTTAAATATAACAAAAATATGTCCATAATTTCGATTATGCTTTATCGATTTGACAACAAATTAAAAACATGAATTAAAAATGGCAGACAGTCAAAGAAGAATACAAGTAAACCTGCATTAGCGGCCACCTCTATAGAGCAGCCACCTGTGTAGTGTATATAAAGGCCACTCTTTAAAACCCCAGCATGACACTTTCTATAGAAATCAACTTGGACAGAAAAGACACCTGTCTATAAAGGTCATTTTCCTCAGGTCCCAAAGGTGATCATTATAGAGAGGTTTCATTGTACTTTCACAATAAACCTGTAGACTGGTTGAAAAGCAACCGCAACCGTATGTATGTATGTATGTATGTATGTTTATTTGTTCTAAGAACAGGCAATTCCAGGGAAATTTGCATTT
>OFHS01004273.1:0-14423 GCA_900245855.1 Calvadosia cruxmelitensis | reverse complement strand
GCCAAAAGTTGGCAATCTGTAATAACTTCATTTTATCGATTGCCAAATACAATACAATACAATACAATAAAGGAATGAGTACATTCTGCTTTGAAAACAGCAAAAGTTCCATTTCATTTTTCGAATTGAGTGATTTGTGATCATTGCAAAATTGCTGCTAAGGAAATACAAGCAGCCCCAACTGCAATGGTTGCCACGTTCTTTTGACTTTTTTACAACTATGGGCAGATGATGAACGGAACTGCTGATTGATTAAATTTCGTAATATACATTTCTTTGTTTATTTGTTTTAGATTAGAATACAAACATGTTTTCTAACATTTTTAGCTTCGTATTGTAGAAATCATTTACTGTAGCTGTATATGCTACACTATGAACTGATACCATGTAAAATCCATGTGAAAACCATGTGAAAATTGCCCTTTTCACGTGGTTTTTCACTCTGTTTTCTAATTCACATAGTTTTTCACATGGTGTTTGAAATTTCATATGATTTTTCACATGGTGCTTCCCATTTCACATGGTTTTGGATTCATAGTGCTACCTGCCTTGATTGTGTAAATGCTAATTTTAGCTTTGTTATTTTCTACAGTGTAACCCGCTTAAGCGCAATAGTAATTTGCCAACGATACCCTTTGCTCTTATTAGGAATTGTGCTTATCAGGAATCGGCTAAGCGAGTTTGTACTGTACTCATTAATTCGGTACATAGCAAATTGTTTGCAGATAAACGGGTTTTTCGCTTATCCGATTTGCACTTAAACGGGTTATACTGTATAAGCCCTGTGGAAAATAGCTTGGTGGCTAATCAGGCTCTGAGTAAATGATAATGATGATCATGATCACATGATCATGATTTACATTTTGTTTGCCATAATCTATCTTTCTTGTCGGACAATGCCATTGGATCTTGAAACTTGTACTCAGAAGTTCCTTCTAAGGAAGCTGTAACTTTTACCGGTACTGATAACTAGTTACATTTGTAGGAAGGTAGTTGTAAATTTGTAATACAATTAGCAAATCTTTAAATCACAGTAAAATATGTAAAATAATCTCGAAATAAATTAGATATAGTTAAAAAAATTACCGTAGCATAAAAATAATTAAAAAACCTACTTACAAGTAAAACACGTGCTCAAGTCTCACAGCATCCTCCCCCCTGGTAGTTCCCAAAACAGACATTGGAACTAGACTTTACATTTTCCAGAGAGTACTTGTACTTGTGACTATTTAGATAAAAGGAGAAATTTTTATAGCACTGCACATTAGTGGGAATAAGAAGCAGATTTTAAAGTTAGGTTATCAACGGGAATAAAATGAACTAGTTAAAAGAAGACTTAAAGTCGCTTTATTGATTGCTCATTTTTTGATCGCTAGGGACCAACTATGTGATTGGTTATATGTCGCTACTTTTGAATTGTTTCGAAAACGTGTATACACGTCAGTAGCAGGACAAGGGTTAAAAAAAATATTTTTGAACTATGCAGCATTTGTCAAAAGTGTCGCAGTAAGAGCAAGAGCTTCGTTTAGTCATGGTCTGATATTGATTTTGATTAGGTGAGTACGGTGCGTTATAATTACTACTTTATGCTTTTGTTTTAGAGTGTTATGATGTCGATTGGTCTTCCATTGTTCTTCTTCATATTTACGATACAAGTGGCTTCCGCTTTAGCAGGTGAGCTATCAGCATGTATTTGACGCAAATACAGTGAAATCTCGTTGATATCACTATGTTTTTGCAGCCAAAAATCGTGATTTTAAGCGGGTCATGATATTAAGCGGGTACGAAGAGTTGATTCAGACAGACCTTGGTTCTCAAACTGAAGTGATATAAAGCGGGTTGTGATATTAACCGAGGTGATAGTAACGGGGTTACACTGCAGTAGTGTTTTGCGATGACATTGAAATGAGGTTTCATTGAAATGAGACGAAAGTGGTTGTCATGACTCGTGGACACTTGGAAGGTTGCGTTTTTGTTTGTTAGAATTACTTCAGTTTGTTCAGATAATGTTTTCCCCCTCTCTCTCTATGCATAAATATTTATTTTTACTTTGTTAGGATTATGTTGTGTCAGCTCTGTGATAAAGCAATATTGGTTTGATTGCAGATTTTCTGATTAAATGACGATGATTGATGAATTGATGATGATGATGATGACGAGAGAACAAACTTTATCGACAACATTGTTTGACTGTGCGCATCTTTCCTTTTCTTGATTGGGTGTGTTTCGGTCCTACAACGATAGTACAATGAAATAGAAAACCAACCGGCGTGCAGCGCGTTCTCTTTGTTCTCCCTGTTTAACATTCAATAATCCTACCTGGAATAAACGACCACCTGTGCTTACAGACCATATCCAAATGAATTCTTAAGGATTTTTTAAGCGATCGCTTGTGCAAAAAGAACATCTCTGCTTGAATTCTTGAGAATTCTTAATTGATCACCTGTGCTGAGAGACCATTTTGCAACTATAAATTAAGATAGGCAGTATACTCCGCTTAATGGGAACACATCTGGTGAATGTCATTTAGACCAATTAAGCAACTGGGCTAATTATCTGGAAATCAAATGTTGCGTCGACTAATTGACCCCAGCGTGTTGACATGTTTGGTCCCATGAATGCTACTAATCCAATTATATGGTGGCGGTCCAATCCACTAAGGGCAGCCCCATTTCATCTGATTATGCAAGCGAAGTGACATTGCCACCCATGAAGGACGCCAGGAAATCGCTTTGTTCGATGCGCATTCAATGCTACTCTTCTCTATGGTGATGAAAATCACGTGGATGAAAACAGTTGTATCCCGAAATGCATTGGGTTTCGCTTTGCGGATTATGCCAGAGTCAGCGAATGTAGCAGGAATCCAGAGATTGTTTCAATGTTTGTCTTTAAGTTGAAGTTAATTGCAACTTTGCAAGTAGGTTCTAGTTGTAAGTTTTTACTGTCATTTCATTGCAATGTGCTGGCGACTCAAACAAACCTGAGCAAGATGTAGAAGGGTTTTGAGACTTGTTGTCGCCTTCTGATGAGAGAAGTACCATGAGTGAGGGCCGCCTTAATTAAGCCGAGTCAAGACGACCGCAGTCGCTTTGCCTGTGAGAGGATCTTGGAGAAAATGGTTTGCTGTTAGTCAACAGATTACTCTAGAGATATGACGAAGTCTAGTATTAGAAAATTTCGATTTCGAATTTCAAATGTTAAAATTCGGAAAAACAAATTCGAATTCGAATATTTTTATTTCCCTCAAGAGAACGGTTCTCGGAGAGACAACAAGTCTATGTGCAACTGAAGCCACTTTTCTGACGAGCGTGTATTTCCCTCAAGAGAACAGTTCTGGGAGAGACGACAGGTCTATGTGCAACTGAAGCCACTTTTCTGACGAGCGTGTATGAACATTTCCCTTGAAATTTCCCATTTGCCTAGGCCTACACGGCAGCAGAAAACTATAGGAACCTTGTTTAGTGGCATTGGATGGACAAAGAAAATCTGAAGTTGTGCATTAAAAAATACTAATTTGCTAAGCCTATTTTTCAGTTTTGTTTTTTCGATTTCGATTTCGTCATCGATTTCGAATTTTGCCACGGAAGTTCGGGATAGCCGATTTTAAATTCGAACTTCGTCCCGTCTCTACTTTTGACCCTTGGATATGAATTGACATAGTCAAGAGCATTGCGGAAGTTGGCAATTCCAGAAGTGAGTACAAGTGAACGCTCTTCGAACAAAGCTAATTCCAATTTTTTGCGAATGCGAAGGAGGTTGACTGCGCTTGGCCAATTGACGAAGCGCATTGCTAATGCATGTCTGGATGCAAAAAAATTTCCGGCACGTGATTTTCGAGTTGAAATTGACAATGTTGACAGCCAAGAACAATCCTTGAAACTGAGCATCATCAACAAGAGTACGTTTGGCGTTGACCAGCGAATGTAATTCGCCTTTCTGTACGATAATCTCGCTTGTCGACGGAGACGTTGCTCTGGATTCCCTGCATGACCATAATAACGCAAATTTCAAACACAGATACACAGAACATATTTGTAGCTAGCAGAGTAGAATAAAAATATAATAATTATTAGCATATATAAATACAATTACAATATAATGAGTAATAATACAATGTGTCTTCTAGTCTTCCCGTAAAAAAGATACGAAAATAAATAGCAGTGAAAATGTGAAGTTTTCGTCTGCCGAGCTAAATTGTCTTGGAGTGACTTTTGGCAGAGACAAATGTTATCCATTGGCTTTTATAGTGAACTGTCTCACTTCCATTTTTGTTGGGGCTCTGGCCTCTTCGAGATCAGATTCGTTTTGTTTCTGAACATCTGAGCGAGCTTTGCGATCCAGAGAGGAAATACTATTATCGTCTTAGGAAATTTTAAT
This sequence comes from Calvadosia cruxmelitensis, assembly GCA_900245855.1. Taxonomy (NCBI): domain Eukaryota; kingdom Metazoa; phylum Cnidaria; class Staurozoa; order Stauromedusae; family Kishinouyeidae; genus Calvadosia; species Calvadosia cruxmelitensis. The sequence goes on along the minus strand of OFHS01004273.1, from coordinate 10,046 downwards.
TTTCAAAACGAAAATCGCAAACAAGTATTTCAAATGCTCATTCCAGACTAAGATTTTAAGTAATTTATATAAACACTATCTACTGTAAAATGTAATATTCTAAACTAAACTTCCACTTTTCCATTTACGAATTCGTTTCTCAACGTTCAGGTGGCGCTTGTTCATGGTCACTTGCGAGTTCATCAGTTTTTACCCGGGTACCGCCAGACGTCCGCTTTGACCTTTCTTCGGGAAACAGACGCATTGTTCTTGTTCATCTTGTAAATAAAGTTAGCCCCCCTCTCCCCCTCTCCCCCCACACACACGCAATGGTAGTATAAAGAAGAAGACGTGTATGGGAAACATTCCCCCTTTTCTTTCTCTCGAATTCTTGTTGTCACGATACCAAAGACTGATGACTACTGTAGTAACCAGGTTCCTACGCATTGGAAGATACGTTTTTTCTCGATTTTACCTCCTGAAGTCGGAAGATGCTCAATGATCTCACATTTTTTATGGCGAGTTTGCAGACTTCTTGAAAGGCAACTAATGAATCAACTAGCAGCATAGTTCGTCGGAATCAATCTTGGCAAATGTGGCCTATCTTGTATCAATACTTTAAACTTCAATCTTAAAGTCTCAAGATAGCGGGTGTAGAATCCTTTGTTTCGGATTCCGCTTTACAACAGGCGACATTTCAGGTTTCAGCGAATAATTAATTTAATTTCAGCGAATAATTATATTTTTATAATATTTTGTATCCGATATTCACGTTATCCGAAAGACGACATGATGGTGTAAATGCAATTATCTGTGATTTTATTTTAAATTATTAGCATTAGCTGCGGCATATGATTATGAAGGCAGAGACACTTTGTGGTTGAATGGTAAAGGGACGTAGGGAAATGTTTAAGTGTTCCACCATCTTCGTTAAGAGGGCTTGCTCAGTAGTCTGGAACTATTGGTTGGACCTTTTGAAGCACCTCTGCACTTATGGTAATCTGTCATGCGCAGTTCCACAGCATTTCGGTATATAAGTGAGTTGACCTCTGCCAAGGTGAATACGCCAGGAAAATGCTTTGTTTGAAACGCAGTCAGCCGCACTCTTGTCAATGATGGTCAATTTCAATCATTGTTCTTGGCTGCCAAATTGTTGATTTCATCTCAAAACCACGTGGCTACAAATATTTGTATCCCGTCATGCATTGGGACTGCGCTTCGTCCACTGTGAGCATCTGAACATCTAGTGATTACTAATATTAGCGGGGTTCCGCTGCACTGTAACTACGATAGGCCTAGAGACAATTCATCGCGGCTTGTTTGACTAAAGTTAATTTAATTATAGTTCCGCAGAGGACGAGATTTGGAGATAGGCTGATTACCAGGGTTGATTAGGAACTGCGATTGTTCTGTTCTGCGTCAGACGTAACGGCGACGTTAGTTTGTCACGCTAACTCATAAAAGTACGTTCAGTTTGCGTCATTGCGTCAGGGGGGTCATTAAATGCTCATCGATCTTCACATATAAGGTCGTAGTACTGCTAGATATAACTCGAAAGATAGAGGTATCTGAAATGATTCAGTGATCAGATGAACGAACTAACACGCGATAATCAAGTTGAGGTTTTCTGATGCTTCTGACGCGCGCAAAATTACGCGCTGGTGAAATTCTAACACCCCCGACGACATTTCCCCGTCTTGCGTCGTGTTGCCATGACTTCCCGTTTTGACGGGTGTCTGTCTGTTTGTCTTCGTCTCAGATTCGCTTCTGAATGCGACAAGCGACGAATTGGACCCGTGGTCTGCAGTAATCGCCAATTTTGACGTGGACCTTGAGATTCAGTCGCTAAACACGTGGCAACCGATAAACGCGTCGCTAGGACACCGTGTCCCAGGTAACACTTCGAACGTCGTGCGAAATTATTAGAAGATTTTCAATAAACAAACTCTGAGCCACCTGAAAAGATTCATCGCCGATACAAGGGGCAACGCATGCGCTAGTTGGTATCAGTCGCTGTCCTGTTTTCGCTTCCTCCGCTTGAATAAACACTGGCACTATATCGGCGTATATTTTTCGCGCTAAATCTGTGACAACTCCTTTGTAAGTTCACGGTTATCGTAAACAGATATTTGCCGTGGGACCGTGTTTGGTTTCATATGCGACGGCCTATACCGAAAAGTTTACATTTCGTCACTTCGTCAAACTACATTGTATGCATTTGAATCAAAAGCCGCCTCGTCGCAGAGAAGCTTGAAATTTCACGAGAATTTAGTCCAAAGTTTAAAACTCTCGAAATTAAACTTGTGATTTCGATTAGCGGTGGGTTTCGAAGGGTGTCTTCTTCCAATCTGTCCTTCCAAACTGTTGCTTTGCGGAGGACGGTGTTACCGCGATGATTGCCCGCCAGCTCCCACGCTTCGCCAACGCGGCTCTACTTTTGGCTTTCGCTCTCACTTACGACCAAATACGGCCATGCGGCCCTGACACGCGGCCTCTGATTGCAGTCTTTCTCTCCCACGATAGAGCGGCAGGTATCTTGATAAACCAATAAACCATTCGTTACTGGACTTGTTTTCCTCGCCACAATAATGCCTAAACGCATTCACAATGCCGCTAGGCTGCCGGAAATAATTCAAATCAACTTCGATGTTACAGTAGTTTCAGCTAGCCAGTCAATTTGATAGACGAATTCTCACTCATTTTAGTCAAGCAGAGCTTCAAGTTAGCTGGAAAACACCGTTTTGCGACAGTTGATGTTTCACGCGAGTCTCTCGTTCTTGCTTCGCTTTTAGTAGGAGGCTTAGATGAATACATCGACTTTGCTTATTGTATGTCAACATGTTGATTGATGAGAGACTTAGAGCCAAGACCATGCGATCAGAACGTCCAACGCAGATGGGAGTAATGCAGGAGACAGTGAGAAAATTCGGTTTGATATTTTAAAGTGCCGCCCCTATGAGAACCAGTCAGCTATGTCAATAAGAACGAACAAACATACTACATGTGTTGTCCAAATAGTTACCATGGGGTCCACGGCTGGTAATGTTCTTTGCCAAAAAGGGAGCTTGCAATGCGCAGTGATTGTAACGAGAGGGATGATACAAAGCGATGCACGAAAAGTCCACAAAAGTCTGCGAAGTATGATTTTAAGAAAGTGAGGGACATATTCAGTCTCTAATAGATCACTGCCTTTTGTAAGCATTCTTTGTCGTGAGATGAATCCCATTTTGATGTTCGTCCAGAATAGCACGGTGTTTCGTGACGAGGAAAGTAGCCCAGCTGTCACGTTTTCCCGCGCAATTTTTTTGTTACACGTCCTCTGTCCATGCGACTATCGAATGGTTTTGTTTTGAAGGTAGCGCAAGAGATCAGAGGTTATTCATCAGTCATGTTCATCGATCGGAAAAGGAAATAAAAAAATATTTGTTTGAATGTTTATCATAATTATCGTGAAAAGTCGCGAATTGTTTTGCTTCTACGACGAGATCTTCCCCGAGGCATTTGATCGTTCGTCTTAGATATTTCTTCACCTTTTCCAGTTTGAATTGATACACCTGTTTGCGTGAAGATTCCCACGCTCCCCCCTTTCTGGTTCCAATGCTCTTGCTTTGCAATCTCGTGCTCCTTGTTGCGTGATGATCGTCACGTGGTCTCCATTGAATAGAAACTGATGTGAATTGACGCCAACTGAACCGCGTAACATTTGCTGTGAATGTAACCTGTTTTGCCGGTGGTAACTACAGCCAATGTGAACGTTCATCATCACTGAGACACATAAATATGAACGCATCAATATGAGACACATCACACAATGAGACACATCACCATGAGACACATCAATATGAACGCATCAATATGAGGCACATCACTATGAGACACATCAACATGAGACGCATCACTACGAGGCACATCACCATGAGACACATCAATAAGAGACACATGAATATGAGACACATCAATATGAACGCATCAATATGAGGCACATCACTATGAGACACATCAACATGAGACGCATCACTACGAGGCACATCACCATGAGACACATCAATATGAGACACATCAATATGAACGCATCGATATGAGACACATCACAATGAGACACATCACTACGAAACACATCAATATGAGACACATCGATATGGGGTATATCACTACAGTACGAGACACATCAATATGTGGCACATCGCAATGAAACACATCACAATGAGGCAACAGTGTCAATGTTTATCAGTTCTTTATTTGTGGCGAGCATTGTGTGACGGTTTGGTCGAAGAAAACGTAATTTATTTTAATATTGCTTAAAGTAGTAAATGCAGAATTATATTCTTAAATATATCTGATGGACTCTATAATGAAATTAGAAATGATATCTGTACAATTTTGTTAATTATAACATGTATAGCTAGAATGTATGACTGTGAGTCGCTTTCGAGGGATTCCGTTGTTGACAACTTGTAGTAAGCAAATGTCGGGTAAAACGGACACCATTTTACACAGAGAATACTTAAGAGACATTAGTTTGACAATAGTGGATGCGAAAAATAGGACATTTTCCACCATCTTATTCCTTTGTGACTTTGTAGTTTATATATTATGATGCTTTTATTTTCCACTTCTTTAACATTTGTTTATTTTCTTTTATGTTTCTTTCAGCTATTCGCGTGTCTGGCAACGTCAGTTTGTCCGGTTATTTCGCCGTTCATATTCGCAACACGAGCGACCCTAGTTTATGTGGTCGCGTCAGTCAACAAAATGGCATTCTGCTCCTGGAGGCATTGCGTTACGCAGTTCGTCGCGTTAACGCATTGGACCTTCTATTCGGTGCGAAACTCGGTTATCTGGTCATCGACTCTTGTACAAGCACGGCCAAGATGAAACCTTCTCTCATCAAAGTCATTCTCGAGAAACAAAGCCCTGGTTTGATTGGCCCCCTGACGTCCGACGAATCGGTGCTCGCTTCCCCCGTGTTGAGCGTCTTCCGTATTCCGATGGTTAGTTACTACGCGACAAGCGTCGATCTCGAAAACAAAGGCAAATACGATAATTTCTTCCGAACAGTTCCGTCCGATCGATTTCAAGTCAACGCTCTACTCGATGTCATAAGGCATTTCAACTGGACGTACATATCAACCATTAATTCGTACGATAATTTCGGACAACGTGGCATTGACTTCTTTGTCCGGAACGCGCCCAGCGCTGGCATCTGCGTAGCAAGACGTAGCGTCTTAGCGGACGCTCCAGGTGACGGCGACTACGAGCGGACAATCAGAGACGTGTTGAAAGACAGCAAAGTTAAGGTTATCCTTCTTATGACGTCCGTGCAAGACTCACGAGGCATTTTACACGCAGCAAAGCGTTTGAATATCCCCCGTGGACGCATCACGTTCGTCAGCAGTACGAGTTGGAACGCCGAGCGTTCGATTATACGCGGCGCTGAAGACGTTGCACACGGAGCGTTGATGCTTGGCGACGCGGATCGAAACGCTGACGACTTCTGGAGATATTTCACGCGCTTGAGACCGACGAATACAAGGTACACGTGGTTTTCAGAATTCTGGGAGGACGTCTTTGGCTGTTCTCTGTCTTACAGGATCCCATCTAACTTCACGGGGAAAATTTGTACCGGTAACGAAAGCCTCGATAAGTTCCGAGAGTTCTACCGTCACACACCAGTGAACCTTGTAACGGACGCCGTCGACGTTTATGTGTGTGCCGTACGGCATTTGATCTTGAAGCTGTGCCCTGTGGCAACCAACCGCTCAGAATGCATGGTCGATCGTCAGGTGTTCTCCCGTCTGCGCATGCGCCGTGAAGTATTCAAGGAATTTAAATCTGGGAACATATCGTGTCCCGATGTGCCACTTCAATCGATCCGTTTCGACGAGTACGGGGGTGTTCCTGCTAAATACAACGTGTTGAATTTCCGGATGTCAAACGGTAGACCCGAATTCGCCAAAGTTGGCCAATGGAGTCATCATCCACAATCTGGATCGACCAATCAGCAACACATTAACGTCATGATCAACAGTAGCGCCATTGTCTGGAGCAACCAATCAGGACAGGCCACTGTGTCCGTCTGCTCATTACCATGTCAACCTGGAGAGGTACCCTATCCCGAAGAAGCCATGCCACAATGCTGCTGGCGATGTAAACGATGCGGTGAAAACGATCGAATCCTCAACAGCACGTGCAAACCGTGCCCCCTGACCCACGTTGCTGATAGCCGGAAGTTGTACTGTCAGGCACTGCCTATGCTCTACGCCAGTCATTCCCAGGCCCTTGCCATAGCCACACTGGTCATTTCTTGCATGGGGGTCCTGTTGACCATCGCAGTGACGTATATCTTCGTTAAGCATCGAGAAGAGAAGATCGTCAAGGCATCCGGTAGGGAATTATGTTACGCCATGTTGTTTGGTCTCCTATGTTGCTTCATCGCTCCCGTGTTCTTTGTCATCAAACCAACCGTCGTTGTGTGTGCCATACGACGATTCATCATCGGACTCAGTTTGACGATCGTCTACGCGCCGTTATTCCTGAAAATGAACCGAATTTACCGGATCGTCAGCAGTGCCCGATCGTCGTTCACCAGACCTCCAATGGTGAGTCCCAGATCGCAAATATCCATTTGCGTGTGCATCGTTTCCATTCAGTTACTGATCGGATTGATGTGGATCGTTGGCGATTCGCCCGCTGTTTTGCAATTGTATCCTGCTAGTCGTACAAACGTACTGGTATTGTGCGAAGCCAATGAAATATCTGTGGCGCTTAGTCTTTCGATTTGTTTCACGTTGATGGTGATATGCACTTGGTATGGATTCAAAACGCGAAAATTCCCAAAGAATTACAACGAGGCGAAGAGCATTGGAGTGACGATGTATATCAGTTGCTTACTGTGGGCCATTTTCACGCCGATCTACATTTACAGTTCGGATACGAAAGGAGACTTTGGAAAAACGTACGTATTAGCTCTGTTCTGTTGTACGATTGGACTTGTTTCCGTACTTGGATTATTCGGACAGAAGATTTTCCTGATTCTGTTCCCCGAACACGCCAAATCGACAGACAATAGCTTCTTACCTTCTACCGTGTCTTCAAAGGACACGAAAGAAACACCAGTGAGAAAATTTATGGTCTTCGATAATTCAACGAGGAAGGATGCCTTCACTAGTACTGAAGATCTTCGTCATTTAACAATGGACTGTTAAATGAATCTGTTGTCTATCTTTGTCAAGATGTCGAAGATATAGATAGACCAGGGCTAGAGCTTATTCCGAAATTAAGCATACCAAGTCCTATAATCAAGTGCATTTTAACGATTTTAGTTCAAGACTTGATGTTTAGTTGTTGATAGTCCCTGCGTTCTGTTCGATCGTCTGGGACCGAATCGTATCCCTGGGCTTGATATCAAGTCTCGGGCTAGCTTATGAGGCTTGAGTTGTGCGCCTTTGACAATGTTTTAATGCATGTGCGTCATAGAGATCCATGATTTTGACAAGGAAACGATGCTAGAAACTTTCGATGTACCCTCTAGGGATGTTAGATTGCTCTTGCGAACAGGACGCTGATCTACAATATTAAACTAGACGTCTTTGTGAGCGTCCATTGGACTTTTTGGGTCTCGCTACGTCAAAGGACGGGTTTCTGTCGTTTAGGGCTTAACAAATGTACATACTGATACTATGTAAAAACAAAGATCGACGTCTAGTGACGTATTGCCCGCTGGCTTGTAAATTATGATGTTTTTGTTGCATTGTTGTGTAGTGTTTGCGTTGTGCAACTCTTCGTTATAAAGCGGGTTTTATTCCTCAGTCTCCGACATTCTTAAATTTCCAGAACCTAAATGCAATACGGTTAAAGAACATTTTACCCAAGTCTCTGACAAATACTTGGAAGTAAATTAAAAATATAACGTTGCATTCTTTCAAATCCAATTCTCTTTATTTCGTTCAATATTTGTAACTGAAAGATAATTTTAACTGAAACTACTACATAAAAACTAGTAACCTTGATAAAATCAATAATTCAAATAAATGTAACAGTTAAAAGAAGCCTAATCTTAGGACTATCAAAATTGATTGCTACAATATTTACATCATAATCTAAAAATTGGCAAATAACATCTGATGGACAGGATCCCTAAAATGCTGGCAGCGTTCCCTCTCTGAAGAGACAAGCTTATCCTCTGAAACAAGTAAGAACGCGATCTTTTCTCCGCTCTCTCCTTTATTATGAGTCTGCCTAATACACATGGAATTTACTTCACCAAATGTACCCAGAGTTTCCACTGCTATTAGTAAGATATAGTATTAGGACTTGAGTTGCATTCACAGTTTGCGAAACTAATTATTGCCATTTTAACATTTTGAATGAATTTTATTTCAAATAATTACATCAACAATCTATAAAGACAAACTTTCCTAAAAGTAAATTAACTTTAACTAATAAAAACTATGCGTGTCAATTAGGGTGGTTCAAAAAAAGTCGACTTTCGAAATATTAACGGGATCAAGGCGAAAAAGTTGTGAAACAGGGTAAAAACGTTGCATGCAAAAGGAAATTCAATTCGAAGCACGTTTAGAACTCTCGAATTGAGCTTGAAGTTTTGCCCTTTTGAGCAGTTTTTCTCCGTAGTGAGCCTTCTTGCGCGACTTCCGTTTTGATCACAAATCGGGTTGAATTCGTAAAACCGCAATTATGACGCCGTTTCTGGGCGTAATTTAATTATTTGACCCTTGCCAGAAAGAGAAATAAATTGTCTTTGTTATGAATTTAGTTATAGCGTGGAAAACGTATGGAAACATAGCAAACCGCGCCTTCAAACTCGCAACTTTGATATATGAGCAAATTTCTGAATAAAAGGTAAAATTGGCATCGATGGAAAAAGTTGTAAGATATAACAAGGGTTTCACGGGGTCTGCACATCATTTAGCTACATATTGATATCAAAACAAGTTCAGTTCAAACAGTAGTTTCGGTAGAATTGGATTAAATGCACAGCAGACTAGCAATTTTCAAGCTGAAATCTTGTCTTCTGAAATGATTTTTGTATGGTCGCCACATTTGCTCTATGGACATAAACTTTAGACCGCTGTGTAGCTAAATGACTCAGGATTCCTGTAAGCATGTTTTTTCCTTTATTTCCCTCCGACTTCTGTGAGCTATTTTAGTTTTACATAGCCCTACTCCAAAATCGCCCTTCGCGGCATCCAANTGCAAGGAGAGTTGCCACGATGGGCCGAGAGTTTTTTGCCGAGTTGTCTGAAGACGCCTTGTGAAACCTGACTCCTCTTGTGCTGAGAATGATTGACAAGGCGGTGCTTTCGCATCTGCTCGCCATCACCGCTAGTGCGGTTCAAGTCGCTATGCGGCAGAACACAAAACGATGATTCGAGAGTTCTAAACGTGCTTCGAATTCATTTTCCTTTTGCATGCAACGTTTTTACCCTATTTCACAACTTTTTTGCGTTGATCCCGGTAACATTTTGAAAGTCGATTTTTTTTGAACCACCCTAGTGTCAATAGCTACTTATAAAATCTACAGTTAAAATACTTAAAACTAAACCTGACTAAGCTATATACAAATTAAAAATCTCTTCCAATGAAGCGGTTGAGGGATACAGTATAACCCGTTTAAGCGCAAATCGGATAAGCGAAAAACACGTTTATCTGCAAACAATTTGCTATGTACTGAATTAATGCGTACAGTACAAACTCTTTTAACCGATTCCTGATAAGCACAATTCCTAATAAGAGCAAAGGATATCGTTGGCAAATTACTATTGCGCTTAAGCGGGTTACACTGTAGTGCCCAAAACACAAGCAGCGCTTCCCCGTTGTATTGCCATGCGTATTCGCTGGAACTGAGAGGTAAGCTCTGGATTGCTTAATGCCGGTAGCCTTGATGAGGCGTGTGCCGATTTAAAAGCCTTGATGAGGCGATTGCCATTTAAAAATCTGCGATACTGAAAGTCAGTGATTTTATATTTGCGAATCTTTAAATCCTTGGTATTTGGAGGGTATACAGTATGATGGCTTCGTACCATTCCGAAATACTTTTACATTATATT